>JAOWBR010025989.1:0-16242 GCA_028571145.1 Dionaea muscipula
ACAATCAACACATTAACCAATCCTCAATCATCTCAATCTAATCTCAAAGATCTTCAAACACGGGTCTAGGGTTGATCCCCGACTCTCCCTAATTGAACTAAAAGAATCGGAATACAGATGGACAAAACAGCCTAATCACTACTCCTAGGGCCGAATATCCGGTCACCATCAGCCGGATATCCGCCCAAAATGTGCATCCGGAGACAGAAACTCTCCCCAAGGGATCCGGATATCCGCCTGATTTAGCCGGATATCCGGCCCTGTATTCTGCAGAAAAACAGAAATTCTTCCAAGCACGAATCTCAATCAAAAATCATCCTCTACTCAAATCAAAGCCTTAAACACATCACAAAATAAGCAACAAAGCTAATAAAGCCTTCCTAGACCATCAACTACAATCCAAACACCAAATCAACCTCTTAAAAATCCAAAACACTAAACAACCTAAAATCAAACATCAAACATGAATCATGTGCAAACTCATCATCAACTCAACATCAACATCTCACACAAGTCCCAAATGAAAAAACAAATCATGCCAAACCTATACACATCTACCAACTCAAGCCAAACACAACTTGACATCCATGAAAAACAACATCCAAGCTTATGAAAGAAGGAAACCATGAAAGAACACATGCAAATACCTTCAAAGACAACAAATGAGAGATCTCCAAGGCTCTCAAGTGATGTCCAAATGCTCCCCAAGCAAGAACAACAATGTTCCACACTCTCTCTTAGGTGAAAATGGTGAAAATGTTAAGAAACCTCAAGAATCCCCTCTTCTTCCTTCTCCTTCTCCTCTTCTTCTCCTTGTCTTCTTCTTTCCCTTCAATCTCACGTGAGGAGGCAGCAAGGGGGGCTGGTTTCAGCCAAAAAACAAACCCCAACACCTATTATAACCACTACAACACTCCACCAAAGCATTAAATGCCTTAAACCTTAAAGTCAACGAAACTGGCTAGCATCCAACTCCTCTTAACGGTCTAAAACATGTCCACATCCTTTGAAACTAATCCTAAATGACTCAAACCCATCAAAAAAATACGAAATTAAATCACGATCACAACGAATCCAAAATCGAAAACTCAAAAACCGTCACGTCACAACTCGACAAGTCCCGAAAAATCGGTGAAATCCACATACGTCAATATGTAACTCGTTGGTTACGTCTCATTATCCCGGTCGTACCGGAATCCTCAAATTGGTCATACGACATGCGATGCAAAAAGTAGCAAAATGGCCAAATAAAACCCGAGAACACTATTTACGTAAAACACTATTCATCGAAAAATAAAAAATCTCCAATATGAATTATCGATCATAAATGATCATAAAATAATATAAAAATGCATATAAAACACGTGGTATGACACTCATAGAGATACAAGTGATGAATCTCATGCTTGATGCTTAACATATAAAAATATAACTCTCATGCATAATGATTCTTAAGTAAACATCATGAACTAATCAAAGGAGTCTAAATGTCATGTGTTTTCATCTTAATTAATGATCATCATCAAAACTAAGATTAACATGTTATACATGCAAATGCCAACATTGATGATAATAATCACTTGATAAGATTTGATACTTGGTTGTTTAGATGTGATTAAGTGAATAGGATTCAAGTTATTAGAACATTATCCATGCATGACTGATGTTGATGATCAAGTTGCTGTCAAGATTGTTGCCATGTTCCAAAGGTGAAAAGATGTTGATTCAAGTGTTAAGAAGTTATCATGAACCTGCTGGAAGCACGATTCATTGAAGTAGATTCATAAAGAACAAAGTCAACCCCTCATTGTTGATTTTTAAGAAATGCATGAAGATGGATGAAGATGTGTGATTGCTGTGTTCCATTGCTTAGGACTCATTGTAAGGATTGCTATGAACTTTATCTTGATTCCCAAATCAGTACAAAAGAGAATCCACACATACACACACAAACTGTTTTTGAAAAACTATTTTGAACAACTACTGTGAGTGGCCCGAGGAGTTGACCCCTCCTTGGCCTGGACAATTTCAATTTTGTGTTTTACCAAATCTGTCCTTATGTTTTAAAATCTCATTCAATCTGTTTTGAAACCGTTTGAGATATATTTTGAATGATATTACGTGGCTGAATATATTTGGATAATGAGATTTTCAAACGATTTAAAAAAAATAATTTGTTTTGGAAAGTTTTGATTTTATTAAAAAATCCTTTATATCTTTCCAATATATTTGATGCAATCTTTACTAGATATTCTAGGAACGATTTTCTTTTGTATAATACAAGGGAACATCATCTATAAGATGATTGCATCATAGTAATTGCTCTGTACGCATTCCACACGATTTCATGTGGCCGAATCTCCTTTGAGCAAGAAAGAAGAGTGCAATCAAGTTTCTGGAATTCTACAAACCACTTTCTCAACCTGTTTTCAACTGGTTTCACACGTTTGATTCTATGGAAAGACTGGTTTAGTATCATTGATATGTGTTTGCATTTCATAGTTGATCATATTGATTATTTTGCCTAGTCTAGAGAGGCATACCCTTGACATTTATCTTACTTTATTTTCTTTTGGGAATCCTTGAGTAAGGATTTCGAGTTGCCTAGGTGGAGAGTTATTACCATCTTAGGTTGGGTGGAGGAGAGTAATTACCTTCATCGAGTTTGGGTGTTGGAGAGTCATTGTCAACATCGAGTTTGGGTAAAGGAGAGTAATTGCCTTTATCGAGTGAGTATAGGAGAGCCATTGCCTATATCAAGTTTGGGTGATAGAGAGTCATTGCTATTACTGTGTTGTAATTGTTACATGATCATATCAATGGAAAAATTCATTTTTCAGATGACTCTTTGTTGAATTGGTTGATTGATTGATTTTAAACTTGCTTTAATCAAGAACTATTTTAACTGAGGAGTCGACCCCTATTCCGCAAGAGTTCACCCCTCCCAGAAACAGCAACTTAGTTTTAATTTGTCATAATTTTTTTAAACACCAATTCACCCCCCCTCTTGGTGTTCTCTTGGATACTAACAATTGGTATCAAAGCTAGTCTTTCTCAAGTACAGTTTCTACCACCCAAGAAATTATCATGGGATCTATCCAAGAAGAACACTCATTCACAAGACCACCAATGTTCAATGGCAATGCTTACAATTTGTGGAAAAGCCGAATAAAGGATTTTATCAAATCAGTGGACTATAAAGTTTAAAAAATTATGAAGAATGGACCAATGGCAATTGAAGATAACAAAAAGGTAAAGAAGCCAAAAGCTTTGGACCGAGGATGATATGAAAAAAGCAGAAAAGATTTTCAAGGACAAGAACTTGTTGAAGTGTACCTTATTCGAAGATAAGTTCAACCAAGTGTTTGCTTACAAGACTACAAAGAAAACTTGGGACAACTTGAAGAACAAGTATGAGGGAAACGACGAAGTAAAGGAATCAAAGATTGAGATTCTCACTCACAAGTATGAGATGTTTGGCATGAAGGAAGGAGAAAATGTCACTGATATGTATGCCCGATTCATTGAGATCATTAATGCACTTCAAAGCTATGGAAAAACTTTTACACATGAGGAGAGAGTGAAAAAAATCTTGAGGATTTTTCCCAAGATATGGACACCAAAAGTAACTATAATTCAAGAGACTAAGAATTTGAAGACCATGCAAATTGACACACTCATTGGATCCTTACTCACCTATGAGATCACACTTAAGGAAGATGAACCAAACGTGTACTCTTAAAAAGAGAAGTCCATTACATTACAAGTTGAAGAGAAAGCCGAGAGTGAAGAGACTGATCCAGAGGAGATGGCCATGATGATCAGAGGCTTTAAAAGACAATTTAGAAAATTCAATTTTAATAAAAGAAATAATCAAAAAGGCAACCAGAGATCTTCAAGCTCCAACTCCAATAACTCAAGCAAGAGGGGTGATTTGTGCTACAAGTGCAAGAAGCCTAGAAACATGATCAAGGAGTGCCTAATGTGGAAAGAGGAAAACGAGAAGGATGAAAAGCCGAGTTTCGAAAAGAAGTATGGATCAAAGAACATGTAAAAGGCGATGATGGTGGCTGCTGCTGCTGTATGGGGAGACTCTGACTTGGACAATGATGAACCAGAAGCATTCGTGTAAGAGCAAGCTAAGATTAGATACTGTTTAATGGATGACAGAGAAGACGATGCTTACCTATACTCCGAGGAGTCGCCCCCTCTGTAGGTACCTGCTAAAATTTTAACAAAAAATTCATAAAGTTCCTCATGATTCACTCATTGAATTATGCAATGATCTTGCTGAGAAATATAGTGACATTCTTAAAGAAAGAGATGCATTAAATGAACTTGTGATTGAATTGAAAAATGACATTGAGGTTTTTGAAGAAGAAAAGAAAATTTTGGTGGAAAACCAAAACTTGCTTGATAATCACTTCAATGAACAACATGAGCTTATTGATGATTTAAGAACTGAAATTGAGGTGTAGAATGTTGAAAAAGGTGATTTGATGAAGAAAAAAAATTGCATGATTCACAAGTGGAAGAACTTAATGAGTTGATTGATGATTTGCATGTTGAGATTGAAGTCTTGAGAGTTGAAAGGGATTACATCATGAAATCAAGCAAAAAATCTATTGATGATCTTTATAAATTGCTTGCATTAAGAAAGGAGAATGTTGAGTTGAAAGAAACTGTGGAAGACTGCAGGAGTCGACTCCTGCAGCAAGAGGCCGAAATTTTCAAGGCCAAATTTGTGAAGAGTGATAAGGATGAAGCTAGCACTTCTACTGCTAATGTGAAAAACATGAAGTTGACCATTGAGGCTGTGGAACAAAAGAAACATTACCTTGAGCATAAATTGAAAAAGAAAGAAAAACAAGCTTGGTTAACACAGTCACAAAAAGAAAATCTTGTTCAAAGCCAAGGGCTGGTTGAAAAGGTTGTTAAGATGCAAGGAAGACATGTGCATAGGCAAGGATTGGGGTATGGTAGATATGAGAGAGCTAGAAAATCAAAATACCTTGACTTTCCTTCACCCATTATTTGTGGAACATGTGGTGCACTAGACCATACATTTAGACAATGCATGAAGGGTGAAAATGTCATGAAAAGAAACATGCATTATGTGCATTCATATAAGAATTCAGTTGGATCACGTGTGAACAATGTTTTGAAATTGAAAGCACCTATATTTGTTACCGCTAACCCGAGAGGACCCAAATACGTTTGGGTACCTAAAACTACTTGATTTTTTTATTGCAGGTTGAAGTGAGAAGGGACAGCACACATGAAGGCTTGAAGGGAAATGATAGATGTTGTTCTGGTCACGACAGAGGAAATCCAATAACTTTTTCATGCACTACAGATGCTGAGGAGTCGACCTCCCTGAGCTCGCAGAAGAGAAACAACACGATTGATGATTCCTGGTTCTTAGACAGTGGTTATTCTCATCACATGACTGGATATCCCTCACTATTTCTCTCACTTACAGCAAACAAACGAGGTAGTGTAACCTTTGGAGACAACAAGAAAGGTACAATTGTTGAATACTCATTATATTGATAATGTTCTTTTAGTTGAAGACTTGAAGCATAATTTGATAAGCATATCCCAACTTTGTCACAAAGGTAATGTTATTGAGTTCAACTCTGAAAAGTGCTTTGATAAAAACAAGAACTCATGTGAAATCATTTTTTAAGGAAAAAAGATTAATAATGCTTACAAAGTGGATCTTAACATGTTACATTCTTCTTCTTTGTATTACATGAGCGTATTTGAGGATGACCCCACATTATGGCATAGACGACTTGGACATGCAAACTATTCATTTTTGGAGATGTTGAATAAGAAGGAGTTGGTAAGAGGGTTACCAAAGGTGAAGTTTGAATCATTGATATTATGTGATGCATGTGCACGAGATAAACATGTTAGATCATCTTTCAAATCAAACAAAACAGTAAGTTCTACCTCACCTCTACAAACGATACATATGGATCTGTGTGGACCTATGAGAGTTCAAAGTAGAGGAGGTGCAATGTATGTTTTAGTGATTGTTGACGACTTTTCCCGATTTACGTGAATTATCATTTTAAGGGGGAAAGATGACACATTTAATGAGTTTAAAAGTTTCATTAAAAGGGCTCATAATTAAATTGGACAAAAGTTGATTTCGATTAGAACTGATGATCGAGTCAGGATCAATCATTAAATAATACCCAAGCCAGGATGATATTACTTAAGAAATGAGTAAAGGATGAGCAAGGGATCAATCCCACAGAGAACTATAGTTATTGCCAAATCTTGTGCAAAAATGTACCTATTAGTGAATTGAATAATTCACCAATAAATCAGCCATTGAATGGTTGGAACAAATGATGAGATGAATCGTAAAAATAACAAACAAACAATCAAGCAAAGAGCCTCAGATGTGTCACACGTCGGTTAATCACCAAAAGGTGATAAATACAATCACAGTTACAATGAGAAATTAAGCAAATGTGGAAACTGAATAACAATGACCCGTCTAACTAAATGACTTAACAGATCAAGCACTTTAGAAAGTCTGAGTAACTTGACTAGGCAAACGCTGGATTGGGTCACCAGAACGTAAAACCTAATGAATCACTCGTGCAGCTGACCAACAATTCGGTCACCTTGTATCAACCCTAACCAGTTTATGAGACAAAGGTTATTAATCTCGTCTCTACTGATTGCAATAAGAACAATGACTAAAATCAAGAACAATGTGGATCAAATCAGTGACAAAGTGATCGACCCTAGAACGCCTAGCTGGAAGCTTTCGCTCACCAAGAAACCTTAGTTAATGATATCCAACTGAGAAAGCATCCAGTTGAAGGCCTCAACCAAGTAGTTATACTTTCTTTCCTCTTTTGAGTCAAGAAAAGTATACCAAGGATGAATATAAGGCAAACTAATGTAGTCAAATCAAAATAAAGAAACTTAGGTGTAATAGCTGTGCAATCTTTGAAGATCAGAGATTTTCAAACCAAAAAGAACAGTAATTACATTACCAAACTGAATCAGGCGTGAATGATGAACACTTTGGATTCGGTCACCAGCTAGTGTGAATAGATACGCCTTCTAATCAGTCGATACTATCTTCAAGAATTGGTTTAACTACCCACTTTTTCGAGTTTAGGTAAAAGAAACAATAATCAAAGAAGTTGAAAGATTGGATCTCGTAAATGAATTAACCAAGAATGCAACTTAGATTCTTCATCTTCTCGAAATGAGAATTGGACAAGGAGACAATTTGGAGAAAGAAGAAATCTATATTGAAAGGACAAACTTCATAGACAAAGTTTGTTTACAAGCATTCAACTATGATGAATTGATTACAGTACACTTAGGCCATTAGAACTATTGATTCTCAATTAGAATGGCTCTAAGGTACGTGGGAAATGGGAAAACAAGAGATTACAAGGATGCAGGATTGCTTGGATGCTTGGGTGGTTTCTAACACACTTTACAAATAGTTACATAACCCCTATTTATAGGTTTGTTTCTAAAACTAGGGTGGTTATAGATCTACGGTTGACAAGGCTCATCTTAATCGAATGGTTGAGATGGTCTTGGGAGATGTGCAAAATATCTGTAAGGTAGTTGAGAAGATTCTTATTCTAGAAGCAATTCTGTTAGAGATATTTCCAGCGTCGCACATGGGTAAATTCCTTGCTTTGAATTATAAACGGTTGTATTCCATACTTTTTTTCCTTTGCAAGCACGTTTGATATTATTGAAGTCACGTCTGGTTTCAGACGTCAGACAAATTGTCTTCCTTGGAGGAGACGTGGAAAGATGTAGATGAAATCTTCAGAGCTTTGCTCTTCCTCAGTCGGTGAAATAGACTTTATTGATCTTCCTTTCTTCAGTCGTTGACAAGCTTCAATCCGTGGAGTTGTATCTTCTGCTGTCAAAGACATAAAAAGGATTCATAAGTAATAAACTGGTCCGTGATGTCGTACCATGACTTATATGAAAAGTAAAGTATATGTAAAGAACGATGTATATAAACACCGACTGATCTTATTATGCAAACAAGATTCTGTCTGGTATAAAGAATACAAACGTGAATCTAGGTGTGGGCTAACTCAGACGCTGCAGCATCTAGTTTGAAACCTAAAGACTACTATAACGTCTGGTAATGGCCAGATACAGACGTGGAACACGTCTGGATACAAAATAAGCTAAAATGCAAGAATTATGCATTGAATGATTATAACTATGATAATATGGGTCATGTATGAAATATGAACCACAAAGGTATAAATTGGATACAAGTCAGTATAATTTATAAACAAATAATTAATGAAAAAGGTACAGAAAATTGCACCGATCACATCTCCTCATCAAGTCTTTCCCCTAACGTGGCATCTTAAATCCCGACGCATCTTTATCCCATCTGACAACGCAATCTATCATCTGAACTCACGATCCACCCATCAAATGACTCCCAGAACCCAAAGGTAACACTGACCCAACAGGTCCATTCGCTGTCCCCGAACCAATCCACTAATCAAGCTGTACTATGCTACTAAGGCAAACAGAAGGCACCTGATCACCTTCAACCAACACTAGGTTGAACTTACTAACATCGTCAAGCATCTCTCACTCCTACACGACTAAACTAGCCAAATCATCGAAAGGTCTCCTACTAAGTGCATCGGTCACTACATCACATAGAATATCCAACTTCAATCTCAAGTACAAGCAGAACATGTGCAAAAGCCAAACAGGCCCACAACTCTTGAATCGACCGCTCACAATCCTCATATCAATCCAAACACAAATCCTTTACAAGGCGAATCAACGAAGCAACCAATCCAGAATGAATCTCCAATACCATCCAACTCATCATAGCCTCAATCTTTCCGGGTCAACCACAGATGGAAGAGCTCGCTAAGTATAAGTGCTTCTTGTCTATCTTGGAGATGGATGCCTCATCAGCGATACAGATCAAGTCCCACTTGCCTTGGTAACACTCTCACATCCAATCACCTCAGGTCTAACTCCTCTTATGTCCATCACCAAATCACGTCTCAATCTACTATCACCCTTACCGTCTCTACAAGCTCAGAACATAATTCTCAATGTGCACTATCCCCCCACTGGTCACCACAATCAAAAGTGTCTATGAAAACGAAACCCCCAAAAGAAAAAACCAGTACATAAGTGTATAAAGAACACATATAAAAAGGTAAAAACAAAACTCGAAAGTGCACACGTAAAACAATTTAAAATAGAGTCGAATCGGTAATGAACCGACCTTCTCTGATACCACAAATATAACACCCAAATTCGAGTATTACCGGCGGTAACCCGTGGGGTGAACCACGAGTCATTGAAGTCCAAAGTGAAGACAAAACTAAATGATAAACCAAATCATGCAAAGGTATGCTAAAGCCAACATGCTAGATAACAAAAGGTTATATATATATATACCACTACGGGGATCAAAACCACCATAAAGTCCATTAGGTCCGACAGTAAATCAGAGTATGCCAAAAACATCATGACATGAAGCGAAAAGAAACAATATAAAATCCTATGAGGCATCACCTCTCCCCGCCGCATCCAACTATCAAATCAGTGGTCACGTGCCAAAACAAGCAGGGGTAATATCTGTAACCCCCAAAAACGGGTGTTACTGGCGATAACTTATGAGGTGACTCACGAGATGTTTTGAGGTCGTTTAGTTTGTTGATTTGGTTGTTTGACCGATGAGCGGGATTTGAGACTTTTGTCCGTGATTATGTATCAGGGACCGTTGGTGACACCACCGAGCGACTTGTACTTGGTTGATTGGACTTCTTGATTAGGATTGTTGCACTTTGCTCAGGTGAGTTGTTATATGGATGTTGGTACATGACCTTATGCATGTTTTAACCGCTTTATCATCCGCTTTATACCTATGATAATTTTAGACCGTAGAGTATTATATCGAATTGTTTTAGACTATTGATGTCTTGATATTTTCGACCATTGGGTCGTTTTGGTTTTTATGCATCTTTTGATTTAGGCTCGTATAGCCTTAGAGTTTGTTTTGGACTCGTGATATGGATTTTATTCAAGTCCTTGGAGTGCTTCTCTCTAGTCCTTATGCTTTTGAGAAACCAAGGCCACCTTTGGGTGTCACAACGTCTTCACGTCCTTCCGTGCGCGACGGTAGGACTAGGACGGTCTCACTTTACGTTGCATGTTCGCGGAGCCATACCGGTATGCTCGTTTAGTTGGGTGTCGGGATCCCTGTTGTTTTGTGAATATTTTTATGGCAAACCTTTACTCCATTATCACCATGTCTAGTTTTGTGGAAAGTTTATCTTTCCTTTGGATTTGTACGGACTTATCTAGTATTCTCTTTATTCGCACAACTCATGACTCACATGATTTTGTTTTGTCATTATTTTTTCTCACCAGCTATCGCTAGCTGACGGATTTTACCCCTATTTATTATGATAGGTAGCACTTGATTTGGTAACAGGATGCGGCGGGAAGCGGTGTACCCTCATTAAGATTTTATATTCTTTCCGCTGCATGTGTTTTGAGATACTTTGATTTGTATTAGACACATGGATGTATTTGGATATTGTTCTCCCGACGAAGGACTTGTAGTTGTATTTATATGTTTGATGCTTCCGCATGATTTCATTTATCGATTATGATCCTTTATAATCTTTGTTTTCGGTTTCATGGCTTCAACGACCCGTGGCTCACCCTACGGGTTATCGCCGGTAGCATCCGGGTTTCCGGTGTTACAAGTCACTTGGAGCCTGTTTTAACCCTTTTATTGATTCATATACTGGCCTCCTGGACCTTCAATGAGAGGAGCCTGCGAAGAAGGGAATTTCTTTCTATTTGATCGCTATCAGTTTCACGATACTTAGATGCACATGTGTTAAAAGATAAATATAATTTATGGGCAGTTGACCATTTGGTAGAGTTGGTCCTTTAATAAGATATCAAAACAAATGTAAATACCATTTGTTTGGCACTTGGTATGAGGTAGATCAATGTAAAGTTCGTGTTTAAAACTAAAAAAAAAAACATTCGCATGATGGAGCATGTTAAAATAAATATATAATTCATGGGTTTCGACCTCTTGGTAGAGTTGATTTGTTATTTCTTAACAACAAGAGACCTTTGAATATGAATCTTGATATGACAGTGAAGGAAGGGATAAATTATTAAAGTATTAGATACAGAACATCACGAGATGGAATCCTACAATCCCCTATTTATTTAACACACGCTACGTTTCAAGATCAAAGAGCATTCCCGTACTACAAGATTGGCAACGACATTGTCGCATCCATATAAACGACATCCGGTATCGGTGGTGCAAGATTAGTTTATTGTTCATGCTGGAAAAGGAAAGTGGAGGTATCGAAATTTCAAAAAAAAAACAAAAAAAAAAGGTTTTGAATACTTACAGTTGGGGATCACGCAAGGAAGGAAGTTGAGAGAAAGAGGTTGGTTCCACCCATCATCACATTCGCACCCGAAAGGGAAACTGCTGTTGACGGAAGGCTTACAGTTACCCTTCCCACATTCCACCTCTTTGCACACGCTATCTGCAGTCATCAGCAATTCGTTTCAATGCAATGCAAATTATGCAATATTGCAAATATCATCTTGAAATTGAATCTATACTGTCCCTGCCCCTGCCCAAACTACAATATATTTTAAGACCCCACAACCACAATACTTTCTTTCTTGGGTCCTCTGATACAAATTACAATACAAGATGTTACACAATTTAATTCAAACTACTCTTTTGGTAGACTAGATTAGATTGGATTCCTGAAAAGAAAACGAAAATTACCATCCAAAGTAATTAATTGCATATATAACTCAAGAAAAATATTAGGAAAAGGAAAAAGATCTAGCTAATATATGTTGAGCTAGCTAGGGAGTAGATGAAATGAATTGAAGAGAGGACGGACCAAATAAGGGTGAAAGAAGGGGGGAGAGGAAGTCACTTCTCGCGGCAAGAGGAGGTCGGGAGACTGCGAGGAGAGCCAGCAGAGGGAGAACTGCAGACACCACACTAGCCATGTTCATGTCCATGTCCATGTGCCCCCCCGGCTAGCTAGCCAGCTAGCTAGCTGACAATCCCCTAGCCTAACAAGCTCGGCAGGCTCCCCTCCGCAGGGGCAGGGGCAAAGTGGGAAAGCCAGAAACCAGTTTGGTTTGGTATGGTTGGGTTTTGTTCGTTCGAAACTTCGACTTGTGTGTGGCTCAACTTCAACTTCCATCAGCCATGGCATTAAATCAATTTTTACAAAGGAATCAGTCAGCGGAATTGCGAAACGTGGCCCACTTAATATACATTTTTCCTTTGTTTTCTTGCAAAAAGAGAAAAAGAGGAGGAGGACAACAGGTTGTTGGAAGTTGGCAGGTTTCCCGCCACTGCAATAAATATGAAGTCCAAGGTTGGGCCCAATTCGGAGGCCCAAATGCATTAAGTAGCGGGGCCCAGTTCCCTCCGATGATTATGGGCCGACCAATCCACGAAAGCATATTATGTTAAATTTAATACTGCACCCCAATCTTGGGGCTAGCGGCCCGCCAAGGCCCAAATTGACACATAGCTCATCAAAAGAATCTACTATCTAGGGTGTTTGATTTATTTTAAATTTTTTTATTTTAGATTTTTTGTTTAAATTTTAAGTTTTATATTTACTATTTTGAGTCTTGTAAAAACAAAAAACAAATTTAGTTACAATTCACAAAATTATTTTCTCAAAATAAAAAAATAAAAAATACGTTAATGAATATTAATCCGTCGTGGTGCAATTTACTAACTTAATGAATATATTTATTGTTTTACAAAAAAATTTTATAACAACAAACAGAAACTACTACATTGCATTGCTATTTGCTTAACCAAACCAACCGACCACCCCCCCTCGGGGCCGCTGACAAAAATATAAATATAGGCCATCAAAAGAGGCAGTTGGATGATCACAATAATCCACCATACCCCACCCACACTGAATGTGGGTGGCCTCAAATCACATGTCAGCGTGACCAGGCCCAAATTGTTCATATTGACTTCGACAAATTTATCGGGCAACCCGTAGTAAGCAATCACTCTCAACAGTAAGATTATGTACCGATAACGGTTTTCTGAATTCCGTTGTCCTTTTGTGTAAGAGCATCGGCAATGGTAATAATTTAAGATTTTGGAGATTTATAGAGTTTGAATAGTAACAATATTATGTAATAATTTTTAAAAATTTTTTGGGTGTCCATGGAAATGAGATTTGTGAATAGTGAGACTATTGTGTCATAGTGAAAATCAAAAGGACACTTAAAATATTGAGTTTGTGGTTGAGGTGAGAGAAAATTTAAAGATTTTTAGTGAGTGAATGGTGAGAATATTGTGTAATAATTGGTTAAGTTTGAATGAAAAAAT
Organism: Dionaea muscipula; assembly: GCA_028571145.1. Classification (NCBI taxonomy): domain Eukaryota; kingdom Viridiplantae; phylum Streptophyta; class Magnoliopsida; order Caryophyllales; family Droseraceae; genus Dionaea; species Dionaea muscipula. The sequence goes on from JAOWBR010025989.1 coordinate 13,430, forward strand.
AGAGGGTGAATAACTAGAGAAAAATTGAGAGTATCATTACTCATGCTCTAAGCATGGGCAGAGGGAAAGAGGGGTTGGTGGAGGGCCATGGCCTCCCCACTTTTCCAAAAAAAAGTTAATATATATATACGGTGTGGTTAATGGGATAAATTTGGTGACAAATCTGGTGACAATACACTATAGTCATCCGATCAAAACCAAATCAAGGGTTTATTGTTTATTTTCTTTTCTTTTTCTAGATTTTTTTTATATTTTCATAGATTTTTTTTTAGATTTTCTTAGATTTTCTTTTCTTTGATTGTTCTTTGGCCATTGATCATGTAAATGATCGGATGGCTGTGGTGTGTTGTCATCAGATTTGTCATCAAATTTATCTCATTAACCTGTCCGATATATATATAGGTAAGATATAGTAATAGCCACTGGAAGTCGCAATTCAAAGTTTTCAATTTCTACTTTCCACTCTCTCTCCCTCTATCTTTTTCAATTTCTACTTTCCACTCTCTCTTCATCTTTGTATTTTATTTTTAAGATTATTTTTTTTCAGGTTAATTAGTTGAAAGTATCAACTTGTACTAAGTTTGATAGCTACTTTAAGGTGCGGATTTTTTTTCGATGATTGAAATTATAGTAGTATAAGTTGATTGCATTGTCTATTATTTATTGTTGGAATACGAATATTATTATTGGTTACTATTCATCAAATATGATTTTTTTTATTATTACAACTTTATTATAAGTATAAGAGTTTTGATATTTATTATATTTTTTTAGTTGCCCCCCCTCATATTTCATTTCGAACTCCGCCCCTATGTGTAAGACGTTTATGTCACAATGTTGTGACCTACCTGTGCACGGTACAAGCTATTAGAAAGGTCACATGTTCATCTCGAGATTATCTCTCATACTGAAGTCGGTAGGCTGCAAGTAGAAGATTTTAATTCCTAAAAACGAGAGCTAAATTCTGTATTCAATGCATATCGAAGGTTCAGGTCGACGAGACGTTACCTCTAGGATAAGTTTAACCCATTTGCGTAACTACACCAGCCCACATCGGGTTCTGTGTGCCGAGCTATAAGCCTTCTTGATATTACGTGTTGTGGACTCATGTTGGTCTTGGCCTTAGGGCTTTCTTGAGATTTATCCTAGGTGTGCTTATAGTCTTATTATCACAAACCAAGGTGGAGTTAAACCACCTAATTCGAGTTACAGTTACGCAAATTGAAACGAGGTAATCTCAGTGACATGGGGAGTTTGAGTGGATCAAGACATCCCATAGAGATACCATTCTTTCACAATATTAATATCAACGACCAGCTGCTTAAATTACAGACAAAACCAACACCCGATGTGAGAGATACTCGCCAATCATCACATGTTGAGGATCACGCCAGCTCTAAGGATCAAGGTCGAATCTTAGGATTTGTTTAAATCAATTTGAACTATTTCCATAATTGTATTATTCTGTAAATCTTCTTGATACTTATCATATCTTGTACATTTTTGTTAGAATTTCCTTATGTGTTGCACTGCTTTCCTGCTGCTAGACTTTCCTTTTTCCTTCCTTTTCCTTCTTGTATTCTTTCTTTACTACTTGCAAGCTCTGATGGTTTTCCTTCCATGATTGTAAATTTTACCTATATTTACCTCTATACAGTATCAATGGAAGACAAGAAATTCCACATCCAAGAATTCTTGACGGCGGATAATACATCCAAGAATTCTTTCTCATATGTGGACAACCCTTGATTACGCGCACAAAGAACCTTACTAAAATAGGCAATGGGGCGTCGATCCTGCATCAGCACTGCCCCAATTCCACATCCTGAGGCGTCACACTCAAGGACAAAGGTCTTGGAAAAATCAGGAAGAGCCAAAACTGGCGCCTTGCACATGGCATTCTTAAGAGTGGTGAAGGCTGTCTCGGCCTCTGGATTCCACTTGAAAGTGTCTTTCTTCAACAGGCTAGTGAGTGGCTTGGTGATAATTCTGTAGTCCTTGATGAACTTACGGTAGTAACCCGTGAGTCCAAGAAATCTCCTCAATGCCTTAACATTCTTGGGACTCGACTAGTTCCTCATCGCCTCGATCTTCTGAGGATCGGTTCTTACCCCGCCGCCATCAATGATGTGTCCCAGGTACTCCACCTGCTCCTGCCCAAAAGAACACTTGGAGAGTTTGGCATATAGCCTGTTAGTTCGGAGGGTTTGGAGAGTGGTCTTTAGGTGGTGCTCATGTGCTTGGGTTGTTGGGCTGTAGACGAGAATGTCGTCAAAGAAGACTAGTATGAAGTGGCGAAGGTGGGGTTTAAAGACTTCGTTCATGAGAGATTGGAATGTGGCGGGGGCGTTCGTTAGGCCGAAGGGCATGACCCTAAATTCGTAATAGCCGGCATGGGTTCGGAAGACTGTTTTGTGAATGTCTTCGGGTTTGACCCGTATCCGATAATAGCCGGATCGAAGGTCTAACTTGGAAAATATCTTGGCGCCATGAAGCTCATCTAGCAGGTCATCAATGATAGGGATAGAAAATTTATCTTTGATGGTCATGGCGTTGAGCTGCCGGTAATCAACACAGAAGTGCTATGAATGATTCTTCTTTTTAACCAATAGGACAGGAGAAGAAAAGGGTGAGTGGCTGGGTTGGATCGCACCTGTAGTAAGCATTTCATCTATAAGGCGTTCAACTTCGATTTTCTGTTGGTGGTTAAAACGATAAGGTCTTAGGTTGACGGGTTTGGAGTTTGGAAGGAGGGGTATAGCATGGTCATGACTTCTTGGAGGGGGTAGGGAGTTAGGTTCAGTAAACACATC
>JAOWBR010026100.1:0-16241 GCA_028571145.1 Dionaea muscipula
TTTGAGACGATCCGAACGGTGGATGCGTAGAAAATGACATTCTAAGACATTTCACGTTTCACGGTCGTCGTAAAATATATATATATATATCCCCATTTTGCCTCTTTGGACACCCACCATGATATTTATAGCTGATCATTTGCCTATAAGCCAGCCTCTCTGTAGTTCCATTGCTTGGATTGTGATGACATGGGGTTTTGGCTTGCTAGTAATGAATGAATGAATGAATGAATGTGGATGAAATGGGGATACAGAAGGGAAGGGTATCGGGGTAGTAGGATGGAAGAGGTTTTGGGTGGAGGCTGCCATGTTTCATTATAGTCCTCAAACCCAAGAGGTCAAGTTGTTTTCATGGATGTTCAATTGCTTCTTTGATTTGGTAGGCAGGAAGGTGGTGGATCACCTCCATTTCCAGGCCTCTGAATTTATTTAATCAGATCAGGGTATTCACGTTGATAGCCAGTGGTGTTCTTCGTCATGGATCAACATCTTAATCATTCACCTAGTATTAGATTAATTATGTCTTAATCAAACTGGAATATTAAAAATGTCACCATTGAGCTGATGTACGGTACCCATTTGTATGCCATTTGGTGATAATATGTAGGTACCGCGCGATTACTAGTGCATATTATCGAGGAGCTGTCGGTGCTTTAGTTGTGTATGATGTTACTCGTCATGTTACGTTTGAAAATGTGGAGAGATGGCTTAAAGAGCTGAGGGATCACACGGATCACAACATTGTCGTGATGCTTGTCGGAAACAAGGCTGATTTGCGTCACTTGAGAGCTGTTTCGATGGAAGAAGCCAAGGCGTTTGCTGAACGGGAGAACACCTTTTTTATGGAGACGTCTGCCCTCGAGTCTCTAAATGTTGACAGTGCCTTCACCGAGGTCTTGGCCCAGATATATCATGTTGTGAGCAGAAAGGCTCTTGACATTGGTGATGATCCAGCAGCTTTGCCCAAGGGACAGACCATTAATATCGGCAACAGGGACGACGTCTCCGCTGTCAAAAAGGATGGATGCTGCTCAACTTAACTTAGTAGTTCCAAGACCAAACAACTCTTCTGTTCCCCAGAATTTGCGATGCTCAAAGTTGAAGTCTAACTGTGCCCCAGAGGCCCACACCACACCCTTCCATTTACAACATTTTGAGAAGATTGTCATGACAATTCTTTCATTTACAGTAAGTGGCTGAAGCTGACAATGTAAGTGTGATGTGAGTAGAAGATCGAATCTTGGTCCAGATCCTCAATTCACTTCATTTTTAACTTCTTTTGTTATACCTGTTTATGACTCCATTGAAATTTAGTTAGTGTTTGTTCCCTTTATTTGTATTTGTAAATCTCTTCTGTTTCAGACGAGTACCTTATTACTTATGTTGATCTGCAACTCACAAGTTTTAACTCTTTGTTAGTCTGTAATTATTGGCCAACATGAAGATAACAAAAACAACACGACGACTTCTCATTTGAAGAGATTGACCGCACGGATTCCTATGATACGTGTATATAAGATCCGACAATTATAGTACGCTGACTATCGATCACTTAACATGCACGATCAGAAGATTAGACATGGTAAGCTGGTTATCAGGTCGGGATAAAGGCATTTGCATTCATTGGGCATCTTTATCATCTCTGTTGAGTTCCACTAGCTAACAACAATCATAAGAGTGTCCACCATTTTCCCTTTTTCGACCGAGTACATACATAAAACTCACTCTTCATATACCAAATTAGTCTTTCAATCGAAAGAACGTCGTAGAGATGCTTTTCTGTTTTCACTGGGAAAAATCCACTCCCCTACAAAATACAATTACCACTGTGTCATTGTCTATATATAAGGATGAAATATTATTAGTGAAACCACAAAGTTTAATGTTAAGATGAACTAATTTTCAAATAAATCTATACAAATTACTTGTTCCACTAGAGGAAAGAAACAAAATTTGACTTTTTCAAATGAAAAAAACAAACACACACCAGAGCCCATGATGACGGTGAACCGATGATTCTTATGTTCCCGAACACTCACTGATAGCTCAGTTACAGTAAAAACCATACAAAGGGGTAACCTATATGGTACACCATTAATCCAATAACAAAGAATATGTCACAGTTGAAGCGACGAACTGTTGTGTTAGTTTCCGGTTTGTGTTGAGCAGCGGACGACCAAGCAGCTAGAACTGCAGGCACAAGGCCAACAGGAGCACAGGCCGCCTGTCGACCGCTTGACCGAGAGCGGGTAACAGGCGCTGACAGGCGGCCCGTGCCATGTCTGAGCGAGACGCTGTTCACACCAACTGGCGCCCGACAAGCGGGTGTTGTACTTGTCGCGTTGCTAGGATTTTTCCTAGGCCGGGTCTATCTTCTCGTTTTTCTATATATATCAAGTCGATGTAAGTTGCGAATAGAATTTGAGAGACACGACTAGAAACCCTAGAGAAGAAAAAGGAGTCAAAAAATGCGAGATCGGATTCCACTTTGAGACATCCATTTGAGACGTGACCAAGGACGGATTGAGGAGTCGTTGATAGTAATCGTCATCACGGTAACCCTAAGATTTTAGGGTTTGTCGATCTTGTATTTTCTCTTATTTTCTCTCTCTTGGGGATTAGGATAGGGTTTCTGACGATTTTTATCAGGGTGTACGTATTCTATCTTTTGATTATTATTAAAATTCCGTTGGCCGTTATTTTGTTGGGTTTGTAACGTTCATCCTATTCGCAGGTTTGGGTTTGAAATTTTGAATCCCGTCACTAACTAGATCCCAAAGAGAAAAACTCACAGATAGATAAGTAGCAGATGGTGTCTCGGACGTGGGTTCCGCGCCAATGCCATGCAATCCCTGCCATATACCGACTGTTATTATTTGCATGCTTAATTCCACCTTCTTTAACTCCTTATAGCTGAGATACAAGAAACATATCAAGTCAAGATGCCCAAAAAAGAAGCATATCAAGTCCACAGACAAACTTTTAAAAGACGTCAAATATTTAGAGAAGCTTATCCATAGGCGCCATGAACCCATCAGCTTTTTCTTCCTCACGCTTTTTAGCTACCTCCGCCCTTTGTTCATGTATAAGTTTTAGCCTCTCTGCACAAGAGTAGAGGATAAAAGAGACTCAGAATGTCGAAGACAAGTAACACATCACAGAATCAAAAGAAATAAAGCGTCAATGAAGAGAAATTCATGAGAATAAATGGCTATACTAGCATAGATGCTAGAATAAGATTACAATTACATCATCGTACATTGGCATATGTGGCTTCAAACTCGACACGCTGTCCACATGGGGTTTCAAGCAACCATTAACAAGGAAAGGGAAAATAACCCTCACAAATCAGCATGACTAACAGTAAGATGCAATCATTTATTTGGCTGGAATAAGGATGAAAATGAATGACAAGTGACATTATTTACCTAGATCTTTCCTTGCTTGTTCAGTTTTCCATCGTTCTTGCAGTTTCATAAAACTTTTCATGAGCTTTCTGTCTCTCCAACTCCTCCCTGCAGATTTAACGACCAATGTTTCAGACATGGGCCAATTGATCTGTTGATCTACCAAGAAACTTGAATATGTATTGAAGTCACTCCCAACTATATACCTTCTCCATTTGAAGTCAGATATCATTTTCCTTTTCATGCAAAGGAAAAACTCTATAGATCAGAAAATGAAAAGGGCTTCAACTAGAGAATGCATCCAGTTTACATAAGCGTTGAGCAGAGACTCAACATTTATTTGTCAGATCAAAGCTAGTAGAATAGGATAATTTACCATCTGTTTGATTGGCTTGGTTAACATGACGAGATATATACAAATTACTGAAAGCATAAGCAACCTCAAACTAACTAGACCACAAGTTCAATGCTATGCAGCACAACAATTTACGGGTTTATGGAACTTGGTCACTGATTAGGCTAGAATAAGAGCTGGAATGGGCCAGATTCTAAGGAGGTTAGATTTATTTCATCTAGATTTATTATGTCTATTTGTTGGTACTTTAGATGGAAAGGAGGATGCATTTCTTGGAAACATTTAGATTAGAAATAGACAATTTGGACCACCCCACTTTCCACTTAAAGCAACAGCATATGCAAATTAGACTTCACATATTATGATTGAATAAATGGCTCAGGTAACAAGCAACAAGCATGCAATTATTCAGTAAAAAGATGACAAAACCATAACAGAATAGATCTATTGTTACATGGCTCTAATTGTTAGGCGGCAACCCGAGTCTTAACCTGTTCGTCTTTGAAAGAAATTTGTTCGCCTTTGTGAATAAACCTGTGAGGAAGTAACCGAGAACCTGTGGAAGAGCTTAAAGGCCTTGAACTAAAAAAATCCCGGGACTAAAAGTCCAAACTCTAATCCACTATAAATAATAAATAAGAGTACAAAGCAAAAAGTTGTACGGAACTTGTATTACTTTGATAGAAATTTACAAAGGAGCAAGGGCTATATTTATAGCCAAAGGATGGGAGGAAAAATCCCAAAACTTCGATGTGGGATACAAGAAAAACTAGGCTATATTTATAGTCAAAGGAAAGGAGGGAAAAAACCAAAAGTCCGATGTGGGAAATTAGCCAAAATGCAAAACCACACATATACAACATATTTCCCCCTATGTGTGAGTTACATTCACATCTGTTTGCTCCCTCTATCCAACCATATGAAAGATACCCGCCATTCCGACTATCTTACAGCATACACCAAGCTTCTCTCTAGGCAACACCTTGGTCATCATGTCTGTTCTATTGTCATCTGTGTAGATCTTCTCAAGTTTTAACCATTGACCATTGAGAGCTTTCCGTATCCAATGATACCTGATATTAATGTGCTTTGACCGATTATGGAAAGCTGGATTCTTTGCTAAGTGAATGACACTCTGGCTGTCACAGTGTAAAACATATATCTGTTGCCTAAACCTCAATTCCCTTAAGAACTTCTTCATCCGTAATACTTCTCTGGAAGCTTCGGTTGCTATAATCAACTCGGCCTCTGTAGTTGACAACGCCACGCACTTCTGTAGTCTTGATTGTCACAACACAACTCTCCCTGAAAATGTAATCCGATACCTCGAAATGGACTTACGAGAATCCATATCTCCAGCCATATCTGCATCCGTGTAACCAACCAGCACTGATCTCCCATTCCCGAAGCACAACTCAAACCGGAAGTCCCTCTGAGATACCTCATAATCCACTTCACAGCTTCTCAATGTTGTCTTCTCGGGTTCAATAAATACCGATTGACCACACCTACTACATGAGCTATATTCGACCTCGTGCAAGTCATGGCGTACATCAAACTATCCAATGTTGAGGCGTAAAGTATCCTCTCCATCTTCCTCTTTTCTTCTTTTGAAGACGGACTGCTCTGTGCTTTGCTTAAAGTGGGTCAAGAGCGGAGAACTCACCACTTTAGCTTTGTCCATGTAGAGCCTCTGAAGCACCTTCTCCACATACTGCTCCTGCGACATGTACAACTTCTTCTTCTTTCGGTCTCTATTGATCCGAATCCTGAGAATTTGTCTTGCTTGTCCCAAGTTCTTCATGGCAAAGGACTTACTCAACTTCTTCAATTTTTAAATTCTGGAGGAGTTCCTGCCTATGATTAGCATGTCGTCTAGATATAGCAGTAGGATGATGAAATCATCCATGGAGAATCTCTGCATGAACACGCAGTGGTCTGAAGAAGTCTTTTTATAGCCCCGCTCCTCCATAACAAACTCAAACTTATTATACCACTGTCTCGGTGCCTGCTTCAGTCCATAGAGGTTCTTCTTGAGTCTGCACACAAGCCCCTCCTTGCCTTTTACACTGAAGCCCTCAGGTTGCTCCATGTAAATTTCTTTTTCCAACTCACCATAAAGAAAGGTTATCTTCACATCCATCCGCTCAATCTCTAGGTCTAGGCTTGCAGCTAAGCCTAGAACAACTCGGATGGAAGACATCTTTACCACCGGAGATAATATCTCTCTGAAATCAACGCCCTTTCACCGACAAAACCCCTTAACAACAAGTCTGGTTTTATATCTCGGCTCAGACGTGAGCTCGTCCTGCTTTAGTCGGAAGACCCACTTGTTCTTCAAGGCTCTCTTGCCTTTCGGCAACCTCACCAATTCAAAAGTGTAGTTCCCATGTAAGGATGATATCTCATCTTTCATTGCCTCCATCCACTCTTCTTTATGGTTATCCGTCATCGCCTCTAGATAACACTCTGGTTCCCCTCATCTGTCAACAAGACATACTCTGCTAGGGAGTACCGAATGGATGGTTGTCTACACCTGGTCGACCTCCTAGGTGGACCCACTAGTGGAACTTCTGAAGCTGACATCTCTAGCTCTGCTCCCTCATTTACATCGAAGAAGTCATCATCTTCTTTCTCCACTGATATTGGACCCGGATGTTTGCCTGATCATCCGGCTGCTAAGCTGCTTTGCCCTCCAAGGGCACTGGATCCAGGTCGAACAAATCATCCTCAAGCTGAGGCACCTGTTTCTCTGCCTTCCGTATGTTCTCAATGGTTTAATTTTCCACAAACACCACATTGTGGCTTCTGACGAGCTTCTTCTCAACCGAATTGTACAACCTGTAGCCGAACTCGTACAGGCCATATCCCAGGAAAACAAATTGTCTGGTCTTCATATCCAACTTAGACCTCTCGTCTCTGAGAACGTGGACATACGCCTTACATCTGTAGGCATGCAAATGGTTGTAGGAAACATCCTTGCCACTCCAGACTCTATTTGACATATCTAGCCTGAGAGGAATACAGGGTGAGAGGTTTAGGACATGCACTACAGTGTTCAAAGCCTCACCCCAGAAGGTCTTTGGCAACTGTGCTTGAGAGAGTATACACCTCACTCTCTCCATGATCGTCCTGTTCATCCTCTTGGCTAGGTCGTTCAGCTGCGGGGTCTTGAGAGGCGTCCGTTGATTTGTAATCCCATGCAGCCTGCAATACTCATCAAATGGACCCACATACTCTCCCCTATTGTTTTTCCGAATGCACTTGAGTTTCTTTGTTGTCTGACGCTCCACCAAAGCATGAAACTCTTTGAAGACTCCCAATACCTGGTCTTTGGACCTCAATGTGTAAGCCCATGTCTTCCTTGAGTAATCATCGATGAAGGTCACAAAGTAGTTTGGCACCTCCAAGTGACTGTGTCCTCATCGGCCCGCAGACATCTGAATGTACTAGCTCTAGAGAGCTATTAAATTAGACTCTTTATTGCTTTCCCTCCTGACAATGCTCGCACCGTCTTAGGTGCACCTTCTTCAGGCCCTTTAGGAGATCCTGCTTAGCTAGGTGTGCCAAGCCCTTCTCGCTTATGTGAGCTAGTCTCCTGTGTCACATCTCATTCGACGCCTCATCTCTCATGACATTCACTTGATTGACTGAGAGTTTGGTCTGAAGGATGTACAATGATGAACACTTCTTACCCCTGGCCACCACCATGGAGCTTTTAGTAAGTTTTCACTGCCCATCTCCGAAGGAGCTGTTGTAACTTTCGTCATCCAGCTTACTTGCAGAGATCATGTTTAGGCGCATATCAGGAATGTGCTTCATATTCCTCAGGACCAACCGTGAGCTATTCGCCATCTCCAGACAAACATCCCCTAGGCCAATAGCTCTGCATGATCCGTTGTTGCCCATCTTCACCATACCGAAATCTCCTAGTGTATATGTGGTGAAGAACTCCCTCCTGGGAGTGGTATGAATAGATGCACCCCTGTCAATGACCCAACATGTCTCATGACTGGCGATGCTCACAACTTCCTCGTCATACACCGCGAGGAAGTTCTCCGGGGTGGCTGCGGTAGCAACTGACTCCTCATCCTTAGCATCATTACTAATCTTCTGAAGACCCTTACCCTTGTCCTGCCTTCCTCTCTCCGCCTTCCATTTTGGGCAATCTCTTTTCATATGCCCCCGCTGACGATAATAAAAGCACTCAACATTAGTAGCAGTCTTGCCACTGCCTCTGCTCTTGCTTCTACCCCTGCCCCTATTTTGGTTATCCCTCGACTCATTCCTGCTTCGAGATTCTGTAACCAATACTTCTGACCTCCCTAAAAAACCCTGAGTCTTTCTCTTCAGTTCTTCATTTAAGACGTTCATCTGAGTTAGGTCCATATTGATTACTCCCTCTAGTGCTGAGTTCGACAAAGACACCCTGAATGTCTCCCAAGTGTCTGGCAGCGTACTGAGTAGACACAGCCCTTAGACTTCCTCATCAAACCTAATCGTCATCCCAGCTAACTGGTTTATCACCACCTGGAATGTATTTAGGTGATCCGTCATTGGTGTGCCATCCTGGTACCTTAATGTCATCAACTGTTTGATCAGGAACATCTTGTTATTCCCGGTCTTCCTAGCATAAAGTTGCTCTACCTTGTTCCACAGCGACCGTGCATGTTTCTCATCACAGATGTGGTTCAACACATTATCAACCACCCACTGCCTCATGTACCAACAAACATGTCGATGCAAGAACGCCCACTCTTCATCCGTCTTTTCATCTGGCTTCTCGGTAGCGAACACTGGTAGATGAAACTGCTTCACATAGAGCAGATCCTCCATTTTCCCCTTCCAGATGTGATAGTTTGAACCGTTCAACGTGATCATCCTACTCAAGTTGGCTTCCATCCTATTCAATCACAACACCTTGATGAAACAAGGCTCTGATACTACTTGTTGGGCGGTAATCCGAGTCTCAATCTAGTAGACGTATCTTGTTCGCTTTTGAAGAAAACCTATTCGCCTTTAGAAGAAACCTGTTCGCCCTTGTGAATAAATCTATGAGGAAGTAGTCTGAGAGAACCTGTGGAAGAGCTAAAAGGCCTTCAACTAAAATCACGGGACTAAAAGTCCAGACTCTAATCCACTATAAATAATGAATAAGAGTACAAAGTAAAAAGTAGCACGGAACTTATATTACTTCGATTGATAAATTACAAACGGAACAAAGGCTATACTTATAGGCTATAGTCAAAGGAGGGAAGGATGAAATCCTAAAATCTCGATGTGGGATGCAAAAACTACAAATCTATATTTATAGCAAAGGTAGAAGAGGGAAAAAATCCTAAAATCCGATGTGGGATGCAAACACAAAAAAATACAACATGATATCTTTGAACTTCTGTGTCTGCTGTGCATATGCTTTAACGATACTTTCCAACGGTAATCTATATATACTATGGCACAGTGACAGTTTCTGTTGGGTTAAAGTTAAACCTTGAGTATCAATTAAACTGGGAGCAAAGCTTGTTGGGAGCACTGTATCTTCGTACTAACATCATTTTTTTCCCACTGTTGGTTCCCTTAATTTTGGTTATTTAACTTCTTATTTAAACTACATTACCTTCAGTTTTACTTTTCGCCATTTACTGTATTACTGATTACGGGCTATGATAATACTGGCTAAAAATGTTACTACTATCATCAAACTGCCTTTCTTTTCCTTATATACTCAGTAAAAATCTTATTATTGACCTTTATTCACATAAATTTAGTTCTTTTCCCAGCATATGTTGGTATCTGTATCGAATATGAAGTAAAAAATACAAACTTGTGGAGTAAAACTTCATTTTGGTACACTTGAAAGTCGCACGGCTATGCTAATACAGCATATTGTTAATTTTCAGCCTTTATTTCAAATTATTGTGCTGCAGCTTATATTTTCCCCGACTAGTGAAATTTTCTGGAAGACTGGATCCATCACTTTTCTTCGATGAATATGTAACTATAATGGGTTTTCAAAAGGAAAAGAAGTGACCATAGGTTTCCATCCTTTGTCTTTGTCAATATTCCTTCCATTACATAAAATGATAAACATACTTCTAATGTCACCGAGATGGTAAGTGGATTCCGACCTCTAAGAATTTGACGTGTATAGCATGTTGATATAGAGTGGGATTTAAAATATAATTTTAAAAAACAAATCACGCAATATCTTTCTTTCAACACACATGGTAAAATTTTTGTGGGTGTGGTCAACAACCTCGTGGTCATCTGAGACCTCCTAAGAAGTAGTCTCATGTACAGTTAAGGAACGGAGACTTTTAGAGGAAAGTATATTAGAGCCAGTGAAATGGTAGCTTTGTAACGAAAACTGACAAAAAAGGAAATTGATAGAGTTGAAAGTTCCAAATCAAGATCGTACCCTCTTGAATGCATCTTTTCCAATATTGACAACGCTTCAATAGCAATGCACGCTACCATTTCAATCGACATTCTGTGATAAACGCACAAGCAAAGAGAGGGAAATAGATTGTGTTAGTTAACAATTACGGGAGAACAATCCACGATTTCCTGGCATTTTCAAAATTGAAAGATCAAAGAGAGAGAACACAAGTGACTATACTGTGCAAGTCTTACGTGTGGGAGTTATTATTCCAGACATCCCACAGGCTTGGTCCAAGAATATCCATAACCTGCAACCATTTGAATATTTAATAGGGTAATTCATTAGTCACACAAGCCAGATAATAGAATACAAATACTATCAGCAATTTCAAATATAGAAGTAAATAAATTGCACTTAAAAAGAATTTCATATATGTGACAAAATAACTGGACTTCTAATATATTTATACACAATATGAGAAGCTCGAATCTAAAAAAAGTTGCCTACCATAATGTAATAGTCACCAAACCGTCCCTTGTAATGTACACGGGGAACACCATGGCTGCCACCTAGAGCACTGTATAAAAAAAATTATTTGTAGAACACATACATGTGAAGTATCAATCATGTTACCAAGCAGTAAGATGACATACTTGTAAACTTGCCATTCATATGGGGGTCCATAGCTACACCCTTTGCTGCTCCTATGCTCAAATTTTAATGCCACCTGTACCATTAAACATCAGTAACAGAGAACAATAGAAAAGAATCACTAGAAAGAGAATAAGGATACACACCTCCACAGCTCCAGGGCCAGTCCTCTCTATCGAATTTAAAGCAGAAACTCGGCGACCAAGGTAAACTTGCCCAAACCCGCCCTTACCCAGCCTCCTTTCAACTTTGTACACAGGGGAACCACCAACATGAACCTGCCATGAATCCAATGAGAGACATCATAAACATGGTTTGCAATGTTTCAAGGATCAAGCAAAACGAAGTAAATGGATCAACCCCACCCAGCTCCAAAAAAAAAAGAAGAAGAAGAAGAAGAAGACGGACACTGGTCAATTTTCAGTCTAAGCATGAATAATTGAATGTGCAGTGCAGTTTATGCAACACAGTAGTATTTTAGGTATAAATAACAACATAGGCAACAGACACAGATCTAAATGCAGTCCTGCTAATAACTAATGATGCACAATCCTCCATCAAAATCCTAGATGGTATTTGTACATGCCTATTCACCACAACAAAAACACGGAAACAGTCACAATAGCACCCACAGTCATGGCAACAACGAAAATGGTTATCACCGACGTCATGTAACACGTCGCATTGATCAGAACCCTTGTTACTTTTTACGTGACTTTTTGCAGTTGTATATCCTATATTTGTTAATTTATTTAAAACCAAGTACTAATATTTTCCGTCCCCCATGGATATGTTCATTTCTATATCTACAACCAAACAATAACAACATACAAAGTCATATTGCTTAGATGGTATTGCTTGGATATTTCAGGAGTTGTAGCCGTCACTGTCGGAGCAAGCTATAGCAGGAAGTTAAGGGTGTCATGCGGCTAGTAAAGGGCATTACAGACCTCTTTTCAATTGGTAAATTAACGATCTTGGGGGATGGCTTTAGGCTGAAATAGTGTTACATCATGTTCATCACATCGTGTTACGCCATATATTTGGTTCCATGGCATCGACCATGCAAGTTATATATGCAAACTAGGATTGGTAAGTTCAGATAAGCACATGGCTCTTTTAGGATCTTAATAAAAAAGTGTTGAAATTTCACCAGAAAAATCTAATGCTAAACGAAAAAAATAATAAACCGATTTAAGCAGCAGTGTTTTAAAACACGTGAGCCCCGTGCCTCATGAATGCAAGGCAAAATGAATGATAGAATTACATGCATGCATAATGCATTTTATTATAAGAAAGTTAAAACAATGATATTTAAAAAAATGGTAATAACACAAGCATACACAATATGGAAATGAAAAAAAAAGTCAACAGAAGAGTTCAAAAATTCGTGTTGAATTGATGTCATATGGTAGATTAAATTGATATTTATTTTCTAAAAAGAAGACAAATAAGGAGTACACACAAGACAAAACTAGAAAGGAGAAATGGAAGAAAAAAAGGATAAATGAGAAAAATGGAAAAAAAAAGGAATAAGAAAGCCAAGCAAAAAAAAAAAAGCACATTGAAAATCTTAACATTAACAAGGCGACAGAGGCTGGATGAGCAGCCTTGGTATTTGAGGAGATGGGCATTGGGTATGTCACCTAAGACATGAAGTGCACACTTGAAGTGTGCCTTTTTCAAAACAGTGTTCAGGAGAACACCACAATAGTGAAAGACCACATCAATAATTGGATTCCTACACAGAATGAACACAATCTGTATTTCAAGATCGATATTGGAGGAAAGCATTTCAATATTGTTAGCAAGGATACCAAAGGAGAAA
Organism: Dionaea muscipula; assembly: GCA_028571145.1. Taxonomy (NCBI): domain Eukaryota; kingdom Viridiplantae; phylum Streptophyta; class Magnoliopsida; order Caryophyllales; family Droseraceae; genus Dionaea; species Dionaea muscipula. The sequence continues at coordinate 12,624 of JAOWBR010026100.1, forward strand.
ATAGAGCGACTCATTTCCATGGGTTCGTTAATGTCATCAATTACTGAGAACTTCAAAGAGAAAGAGCAGCTCATATTCAAGCATGCTAGCAAGTGATATTGTTGAAGATGTAACCATGAGAACATTTAAATAATAAATCCTGGTACACATGTAACATGAATTTTCCAGGGGAGGGGGAAAGGCAGAGACACAAAGCAATAGAAACATCAGCCTCTTAACTATGGTGATAGTGATTGAGATTCATAGAAGCACACTACATTAGTAAATTTCTTATCTAATTTCATAAAATACCTAGACAAAAACATGTGTTGCGGACCAATGGCAAAAAAAAAGTTACAAACAGATATGGAAAAACCACATAATCAAGAGAGTTCATTAACAATGAGTTCATTAACAATGGTCGTTATGAGTGACAAACAAATCAAACTACAACAAGTTACCTATTTGAACAAGGGATGCATGTATACGAGCTATACATTGCATAATATATATGCCAGGTACCGTCAAAATGGAACATCATTTCAACCAAAGAAAAAAATAGCAAGCAGAACTTAACCAAACCTTTGTTGTGTCCCCGCAGACAACAATCAACAAACCAGCATATAAATCCCACGCATAGCCATTAAAAGCTACGCTCTTGTATGTTAACACGGAAGTTTGTCGTGCTAGGAGCAGAAAACAGCAATGGGAATTCTCAGTTACTTCAAGCTAAAAACACCCAAGAAATACCACCCCCTAATTATTGTCCAATTGAAACTTTCTATCATACATTCAAGAAAAACGGCACAATATCATCATAATTCAAGGAAGATTATACATATAGAAACCCATAGCGGCAAACCTTTTCAGGAATAGGCGCATTGCAGCCTTCCTCCTCGGCCGGATTTGCCTTATCCACACTTCTCCCCTGACTGTCATCCATTTTCGCAGCTATCCTAATCTCTCCCACTCCCGCTCTTAATTCTACTCCGCCACCAATAGGCCTGTTATTATCTTCCTCCTTTGGCCCCACTACACGTCCTGCCGCCGCCGGCACGACTATTACGTTCTCATTGACCGGCTCCGGTTTCTGCTGCTGCTTATTGTTCGCGGCCCTTCTCCTTCTCGTCCTCGTCGCGATGGCCTTATCTCCACCGTCACGACACTGATCGTTATTCTCCTGCTGCTGCTGTTGTTGCTGCTGCGACTGTTGTTGCTTCTTCGGTGGCCGACCCCTCCGCACTCCGCTACGAAGCACAGGCATCGTTCATCCTCTGATTCTCCTCATTCGCCTCTTCTCCTATCCCCTCACTCACTCCTTCAACCGACAAAGTCACTCAAACAAAACTGCGAACAAAGAACAGTCAGAAAATATAGTCGAATCTTAGAAAAAATTACTAACGATAGGATGCTTCCGATGATTGAAAGATCAAATTGAACATGGAAATGTCTGTCAAAAATCGGATTTTTCCGGTCCAAAACCTTCAAATTGAAACAAATCGGAGAAAATGAGTGGCCAATCGGAGATCAAAACTGGGGAAATTAGGGTCTATTGAATGCAGATTGAAGAAAAAATTAGGGATCTGAAAAATCGGAAGATGATGCTTCCTCGGAAGGAGAACGAGAGAGAGAAGGCTGATTTGAGTGGTTACTGGGGAAACGGGGAGTGTGGGGTGAGAGAAAATAATCTGTCGTGTGGATTTATTTTAATGCATATTATTATTTAGTATATAATATAATTAACGTCCGTGTCTGTGTATTTTTACTGATTTATAATATAGATGGTAAATTATATAATAAAAAAAAATCAAAACTTATTATAAAGTAATAATAATAAAATAAAATTATATGATAATAATATTTTTTTATTAATTTGATAGGTTTATTGATATTTATAGAAATATTTATAATCACTTTATCAAATGTTACATGTCAATATCTTAATGGAGTAAAAAATATGTTATAGAGGATTTGTACATATAATTTAAAATCGTCATGCTTTGTTATATTAATAATTAATAACTAGTGGATGTTCGTATCAAGACACGGTAAATAATTAATATGCTAATTATTTTTATTCCCCATAAATAATTTTTTTATAAATTATTGTTATTTATTCCTCATAATTTATTCTCCCTTCTCTCCCTCTCTCTCCTCTAAGTGGATACAAAATATCTCACTCACAACTTATCATGCAATTCAAAAATATCATGCAATGTAGTAGTAATAACTAGCGGTTATCTGTGCCTTCGGCACCATAAGCACTCCACTCTCGCAAAATAAAAATCATCGAAAAATAAAATAATATTAAAAATTCGAAATTATTATATTAATATTAGTCTTATTTGGATTACCTGAACATTTTAAAATATTTCACTATAATATTATATATTTTTTATTAAATAAATTATTAAAAAATTCACTTTAAATAAAAATATTAATATTATAAAAATAATATTCTCCCCTCACACCAACTCATTTTATTAGCAACCTCACCCCACTTTATTTAGCTCATCTCATTTTATTATTCACCCTATTAATTTATTACACACTATTTATTACCTACTACACATGTCTTCAATCCGATCAAAAATATATCATATTTTGTATAATACATAAAAAAAAAATCGCGAAAAATAGTTACTTAATCAAATTCAGAAAAGGTAAAAGATTAATTGGCGATATGATTACGAAGCAAGAGGATCTGGATTATTGATTGGAAGGAAAGGACGGTGTGATTGGTGCGAAGGCGGGAAATTAAATTTTTTGTGTAATTATGGCGGAAATTAAAGGACTGGAAATAAAGAAAAATTATTTGAAAACAAAAAGAAAACGGTAAAAACTTGGGGTGAACATTTGAGTCTGAGATCCGGATCGGGTCTAAACAGTGTGGGTTGGGACGGGTAAAAAAATTTACAAAATATAAATGGAATGAGATGGTCTGAGTCACAAATAAAACGGTTCGATCAGATCCGATCCAAGTCTAGTTAAAAAAAATCGTCAAATTTAAAAAAAAAAAAAATTGATTTGATCCAGATTTGGATCCTACTAAAATTTTTTTGACCCAAACCATCATATTCTATTGTATTTTAAAACAGATCGAGTCCGAATTCAGATAATTTGAACCCGACTTTGATCATGTCCACCCCTGGTAGAAACTAAAAAGTGACGGCGAATAAAGGTGATGATCGCATATAAAAAACAGTGAATAAATGCGGTGTTCGAACTTCGAAAAGATTTTATTTAATATTTAATTAATAAACTTAAATGTCATAAAGTAAAATGATAATAATAAAATCATGAACAAATTAAAAGACGTAAAATAAATATGTGTGTGAGTTAGAATGGGAAGAGGTAAAAAAAAAAAAATATGTGAACGTGTATTATTTTATATTTCTTATTTTTCAATTACAATAAATAAAATTACTATTACAATCTTTGACAATTTTGAATTATATATAACTTCTCTCACACATAAACATCACATCAATTTATTTTTTTCTATCTTTTTCTCCTTTAAATCACATATATTATCCACTATCAAATTATTCATTCAACTATTCACCCTTGCTACTACCTAATATATTTTTTACAATTTTTTAAAAAATCATTTAAAACTAATTCAAAAAGATGGAGTAC
>JAOWBR010026211.1:0-16240 GCA_028571145.1 Dionaea muscipula
TAATCGATTACGCATGATAAAGAATTGACTTTTATTAATGACATAAGTAAATGTCTTGTTAATATTCGCATACAAACTGAAGCACATAAATGTATTTGCCAACCCAAGTCCCCAACCCGGTTGGCTTGACGGGCATACACTTTCAAGCACCACCTGCTCCAACTCCTGCGGTGGTGGCACATGATGATGAGGATTTTCGGGGGAGACTTTTTGACCTTTTTCTACGGGCCGGACCCTCGTTGTTCACTGCAAGCTCCACCGATCCGGTGGAGGCTAGTAATTGGTTGATGGAGATTAAGCGAGTTCTGAGGAGGCTCGGTTGTCCTTTGGAGCATCGGTTTTCACTTGCTTCCTCCCAATTGAGGGAGTCAGCTGATTATTATTAGATGGGCTTTGAGAGGAGGTTTAAGGGTCATCTCGAGGAGCTGACTTGGGTTATTTTTCTTGCTGGGTTTGAGGAGAAGTTTTTCACTGCTGAGATGAGAGCTTGGAAGAAGTCTGAGCTTCTGAGTTTGAGACAAAGGGAGATGTCAGTGGCTGACAATGAGGCTAGGTTCTATGAGGTTGGGCGTTTTTCCCCATAGTTGTTGTCCTCTTAGGAGGACAAGATGTTTCTTTTTCTGCAGGGGATGAACCCCTATCTTTAGGTCACCATTCGGGGTCTTTGTTGCACTTCATTGATAGACATGGTTCGGAGAGCCATTGGAGTTGAGAGAGGACTGTTTTTGCAGAGGGGTCTTAACCCCAAGAGGTTCAAGGAGACACCTTCTTTCAGTTTAGGGAAGAAGGGGCCACAACAGTCCCAGTCGAGATTTAGATTTCAGTCAGGTTCTTCCCAGGTCTTGAGGGGGCCTTGTCGACGCTGTGGGAGACATCATTCTTTTAGGGTACGCTGCGATGACACGCTCATCATTTGTCACATATGTGGAAGGTCGGGACATAGAGCCTCAACATGTACAGCTGGTGGAGCACAGAGTGTTAGCCAACAGTAGAGTTCCACGGGATAGTGGGGTTCCCAAGGGCAGTTCCATGCACCATCATAGCTTCAGGGTCTGAGATGACCAGCAGCTTCTGTTTCCACTGTCCAGAGGCCGCCTCAGCAGTTTGTTCAGCAGCCGGCCGCGAAGTGGAAGGCACTAGCTTCTTCTTCTGGACAACAAGTGGCACCGAGGAGAGTGTTTTCCTTGATGTAGGAGGATGCTGATGCTTTGCCCGCTGTCGTGCAAGGTACACTCTCCATCTCATCTGTTCCCGCTAGAGTGTTGTTTAACTTTGGTGCTTGGCATTCGTTTGCTTCTTCTTAATTTTTGCATGTTTTGTCTATGCCACTAGAGTTTCTTGATTCACGCTTGCTAGTTTCTCTTCTGGTGGGTAGCTCTGTAGAGTTGACTAGAGTATGTCGGGGTTGTGACGTAGATATATGTGGTGTCTCGATGCCGGTGGATTTGATTTGTTTAGACATGCACGATTTTGATGCCAGCTTAGGAATAGACTGGTTAGCTCAGCATCAGGCCCATTTAGATTGTGCCTTGAGGAGAGTGTTTTTCACTTTGGCCGATGGATCAATGGTTGAGGTTGTAGGTGATAGACCTAGGACTTCTGTGTGTTTGATTTCTTCCATGCATGCTAGTGATTTGCTGAGTAGGGGTAGTGTTGGTTTACTTGCTTTCATTGTTGATTTTGATTTGAGGATGGAGACTAGGATTGAGGATATCCCAGTGGTTTGCGAGTTCATTGACGTTTTTCCCGAGGATCTTCCTAGACTACCACTAGTTAGAGAGGTGGAATTCACCATTGATTTGGTACCTGATACGAGACTTATCTCCACGGCCCCGTATAGGATGACCCTTGCTGAGTTGAGGGAGCTGCATGCTCAGCTTCAGGAGCTATTGGGGAAGGGCTTCATTAGGCCCAGTGTTTCACCGTGGGGAGATCCTGTCCTTTTTGTGAAAAAATAGGGTGGCTCCATGAGATTGTGCATCGACTATAGAGAGATCAAAAAGGTTACTATCAAGAATCGGTATCCTCTACCGAGGATTGATGACCTTTTTGATCAACTTTAGGGAGCTCAAGTCTTTTTCAAGATAGACTTGAGATCGGGGTACCACCAGTAGAGGGTGGCGGATGGAGATGTTCCGAAGACAGCGTTCCATACGAGGTATGGACACTATGAGTTTTATTCATGTCTTTTGGTTTGACTAATGCTCCTGCTGCCTTCATGGACACGATGCACGGGGTTTTTGAGCCCTTTTTGGATCAGTTCATAGTTGTTTTCATAGATGATGTGTTGATCTACTCAAGGAGTAGAGAGGATCATGCTGGACATTTGTGATTAGCTTTGCAGACTTTGAGAGATAGAAAATTGTATGCTAAGTTCTGTAAGTGTGCGTTTTGGCTTGACAATGTTTCATTTCTGGGTCATATGATTGACATGGATGATGTTTCGGTGGATAGGAAGAAGGTTGAGGCCGTGGAGAGTTGGCTGAGACCTACGACTGTGGCGGAGGTCCGTAACTTTTTGGGTTTGGATGATTATTATCGGCGGTTCATCGAGAGATTTTCATCCATTGCTTTGCCACTCACTAGCCTCACTAGGAAGGCAGTGAAGTTTGTTTGGTCTGAGGATTGTGAGCGCAATTTTCTTGAGCTGAAGAGTAGGTTGACTTTAGCTCCTGTTCTTTTTTTGCCAACTGGAGATGGAGGTTTTATCATCTATAGTGATGCATCTTTGCAGGGTTTGGGTTGTGTCTTCATGCAGGATAGGAAGGTAATTGCTTTTGCTTCCCGATAGTTGAGAGTTCATGAGAGAAACTACCCTACCCACGATTTGGAGTTAGCTGCTGTGGTGTTTTCTTTGAAACTCTAGAGACATTATCTGTATGAAGTTCATTGTGAGATTTTCACAGATCACCAAAGTTTAAGGTACATTTTCACTCAGAAGGAGTTGAATTTGAGGTAGAGACGTTGGCTAGAGTTGTTGAAAGACTATGACTTGACTATTCAGTATCATCCAGGAAAAGCCAATGTAGTAGCTGACGCTTTGAGTAGGAGGTCTGGACTAGTCTCCTCAAGTCTAACTTTGCAGTCAGAGTTGATCAGGGAGTTTAAGACATTGGAGATTGAGCCGGTGAGAGGTGACACCGACACATTGATTTGTCAGTTGGTGGTTAGATCGACATTGCTTGATCGAATTAGAGATGCACAGACGACAGATGTTCAGTGTTAGAGGATTGTGTCTGAGATAGTGGATGGAGTTAATTCTGACTTTTCAGTTTCTGAGGGCATGTTGAGATTTAGAGGCCGTGTTTGTGTGCCTGATGATTCTATTTTGCGGGAGGAGTTAATGTTTGAGGCTCATTGTTCTTGGTTTAGTGTCCATCCGGGCAGTACCAAGATGTATAGGAATTTGAGAGAGCATTTTTGGTGGGCTGGGATGAAGAGGAGCATAGCAGAGTTTGTTTCTAGATGCTTGACCTGTCAGCAGGTCAAGATTGAGCACCAGTGACCTACTGATAGTCTTCAGCCTCTGCCCATTCCTGAGTGAAAATGGGAGCATGTGTCCATGGATTTTGTGACGGGTTTGCCGTTGACTAGGAGAGGTCATGATGGTGTTTGTGTGATTGTTGACAGACTCACGAAGTCTACTTATTAGTTGGCCATTCGGATGATGTTTTCATTAGACCGGTTGGCTAGGTTGTACATGGTTGAGATTATTAGGTTGCAAGGAGCACCGATGCCCATTGTTTCAGACAGAGATCCGAGGTTTGTATCTAAGTTCTGGGGTGCCTTGCACAAGGCCTTCGGGACTAGGCTTAGCTTCAGCACTGCATATCACCCTCAGACGGATGGAGAGTCTGAGAGGACGATTCATACTCTTGAGGATATGTTGAGAGCTTGTTCCCTTGAGTGACAGGGAAGTTGGGACGATCATTTGCCATTGGTTGAGTTTGCGTACAACAACAATACTCACTCGAGTACTGGAGTTGCACCATATGAGGCACTTTATGATAGGAGATGTAGATCTCCAGTCTGTTGGTTTAAGGTGGGAGAGAGACAGATGTTGGGACCTGAACTTGTAGAGGAGGCTAGCCAAAAGATTTCAGTGATCCGAGATCATTTGTTGGTAGCTCAGAGTAGACAAAGGAGCTATACAGATCGGCGACGGAGAGACTTGGAGTTTGAGTTTGGTGACATGGTGTTCTTGCGGGTTTCTCCTTGGAAAGGAGTAATCCAGTTTGGGAAGAAGGAGAAGCTGAGTCCCCGATTCATTGGACCATTTGAGATTCTCGATCGAGTTGGAGCTGTTTTCTATAGAGTTACATTGCTTCCTAGTCTTGCGGATGTGCACAATGTTTTTCATGTCTCGATGTTGAGGAGATACATGCACAGTCCGACGCATGTGATTGATTTTGAGCCACTCTGGGTTCGGGAGGATTTGACCTATGCGTAGTAGCCTATGGAGATTTTGGATGCTAGACAGAAGGTTCTGAGGAACAAGTCTGTCTCACTTGTGAAGGTTCTTTGACGCAACCACGCAATTGAGGAGGCCACATGGGAGTAAGAGGAAGAGATGCGAGAGAGATATCCACATCTTTTCACTTGAGGTATACCTTTTGTTTTCTGATCTCGAGGACGAGATGTGATAACCCGACCGTTTTTATTTTATTTGGGTTGGTTTTACTCCAAGTAAACCAGTTAGCCCGACCGGAGGAGGAGACACACATGTTCTTTTAATGTTGGCGGATTTGAGTTTGAATCCTGTGGAGAGAGTTTTGGTTTTAATGGGATTTTTATCTCATTAATGAGGCGAGGGAATTTACCCTCTCACCCCTCCTTGATTTGAGAGTTTTAATTTAGGGTTTTAATTATTTTTGTGACTCCCACATTCTCTCACCTTTTCCCTCATCCTTATCACGCCTCTCTCCCCTCTTTCTCTTCCATTTTCTTTTCACTCTGTCGATCAGCAGCAACACCTGAAGAGGGGAGCGGCGCACGACTGAGGTTAAGCACTGGAGGGACGTTTGTCGGGTCTTTGTCCACTTCATGGTGAGGTCTTGTAATCTATTCTCCTCCCTCTTCTTGATTAGGGATTGGTTTTGGAAGTAATTGATGATCAATCTGATGGGTGTGTCTTCTTCATTATCCCTAGCTACTGATCGAGTAGAGAGGAGAGGAAAGATCGCGCGCATGTCGGGATTTGATTGTGGTGTCGGCGGATTCGTTTTAAAGGTTAGACTTTTTTTTGTTTTTGGCTTTAGTGGATTGTTGGCATGGATTGGACTCATGAGATGGGATAGATGGATTTGAATCACTGATTATGTGTTGATGGTGGTGGTGGTTGTGATTGGATTTTAGTGCATCATTGTTTTGGGATCGATTTTGTCGGTTTTTTTTTTTATCTTTTCGCCCTAGAATGATTTAGGATTGATGAGGCATGTTAGGGAGCATGTTAGTTGCGTATTCATGCATGTTTTGGTGCATTATAGGTTGCTGTGTGGTTGGGAGTTTGTGGATTTTGAATTGATGGTGTTTGGAGCGATTCTGCATATGGAAGAAATCACATTCGCGTAAAGGACAATCTGGTCGACCGGATTGGGTGAAAATGGTCGACCGGGTATTTAGGGAACTCTCTGTCCTCTCTGTAGGGCAGGACCGGTCGACTGGTTTTAGGAAAAACAATCGATCGACTTTTGAGGCCCTCTCTATCTATCCTACAGGGCAGGATCGGTCGACTGGTTTTGGGGAAAACGGTCGACCGATTTTGGCTGTTCTAGCTGGTTTTATCCGTTGAGTTTGGGGTTGATTCCATTGGGTTTGGGGTGATCTTAGAAGCATCCTTAAGCGTCATTAAGCACGTGCATGTCTTGTTTTACATGGTTTTCATGCATGAGCTTCTTTAGTGAGTTTTTTCCTTTGGTTGATGCGTAGGTGGTGACACTTACGTGTACGGAGCATTGTGATCGTGGTTAGATCGTGCTTGGTTTAGCTTGGATCTAGGTGAGGGGTGTACACAAACCTATCCTTCTTCCACCTCCGTTATTATTCATATTTACTCTTTGATGGCCTCTCCTTGATACCTCTTCATATAGTGCATGCTCTGTATTTTATGTTGTGATTGTTCATGTCGCCCACTCTCGTATTGTGCTCATTGATGTGTGTAGGCCTATGCTTATTATTTCATCATGATGTTTTCCATGATCATTACTATTACTATTGTTCCGTTGGCTTACTAGTTTGATAGTTTCCTTGTGTGTGAGCGAGAGGTGTCATGTGAGATAGTGAGATGTGATGAGGTGGATGAGGTACTTGTGACATATTATTTAAGCCCGAGGGATATGTCTCCTTCGGTGGTCGACTTCGGCCACACAGATCAACGTGTGTCGCCACGTCCTTAGGTACGCCGCTCATGACGGGTTCGAACTGGACGAAGCCTGCCATGGCGTAGTATTCTCGGTCACCATACTGGTTACACCCATGGTTTGGCGGGATATCCCTTGTTTCGCGACTTGAGCTGTCAATGTAGTAGACTACGAGTGTTACCGTTGGTGTATGTGGTAGACTTAGGGTGCTACCGTAGATTGTGTTATTTTATGGTAGACTACGGGTGCTACCATTGATTATATTATTATGTGATAGACTACGGGTGCTACCGTTGATTATATTATCATGTACGTAGTGAGACGTACTGGTTCTTGGGAGTTGGTGTGCGGTAACACGAGATGCACACGTGGTTTAAGGATTCATGTTTGAGTATAATTGGACTTGTTCCCTGTTGTTATTGTTACGTATTTTTCTCATATCATGTTTCCTCCTGCCTTATATTTATGATTTGTTCTCTCTTGCTGTTGCATCGTAGTACTGTTATACGTTTCCTTCTGTTGTTCCATGAGTTGCTTTTGATCCCAGTGGTGTGTAGTTTCCTCCTGTTGTTCTCCGAGCATCTCCGCGCTGCGGGTTAAGGTGTTAGGAGTGATTTCTTACGTTTGACTTGGACCACACCCACACCCTCATGGAATTCGGTATCGTTTATTGTTTTAGCTTGATCTTGATAATCTATTAACCATGTGTACACCCCCAAATGAACGGTTTTACAGGTTAGTGACCTTCGGCTAGAAGGATGCGGCGGGGAGACGGACTTGCGGCCTCTTAGGGTTGATTTAATTGTAGTTTTGTCATTTCAGTTTCTGTTGACTCTATTGAGATGATTATGGTTTGTATTACGCACTTTTGATGTTTTGGGATTCAGTTTATTATGTTGTTTTGGATGGTAAGTTGGACCTTTGAATTATGATTTTAGATTTGCTCTGATGATTGGTTAGACTGTTTCTCTTGCCATTTGGTTCAGTTTAAGACCCCGGTTTGGATTTTGCATGCTAGACTATAGTGTTTGGACCATTTGGTTTGGTTAGGATTAGGCTTGTGCGGGTAGTGGTGGGGTCCACGGGTCGTACGCCGGTCGATCCGGGGAGGGGTATGACACGGTATCTTTTTATGGGGGGTAGAATGTTATACCCAGTGTTTTTTTATATATTTATATATTGTGTTATGCTTATTTATGATTTATATATCATTTTGGAGATTTTTAGTTTTTTGGTGAATAGTGTTTCGTGAATAGTGTTCTCGTGTTCTATATGGCCATTCAGCTACTTTTTGAATTGCATTCCGTACGTTTGATATTTTGATACCGTTATGATTGGGATGATGAGATTTGAACGTCAAGTACTAAATTGACGTATGTCGACTCCATGAATTTTTCCGAATTAGTTGGTTTATGATGTGACGGTTTTTTACGGTTTCGAATTTGGAGTCATTGCGACCGTGTTTTAATTTTGTGATTTTTGGTGCTGATTTTGAGGGATTTCGGATTAGTTTTCATGCTTGAGGATGTGTTCATGGTCGTTAGTAAAGTTAGAAGTGGAGACGAAATCGTTGACTTTTCTTCCAAGTATTTATTGATGGAGGTTGAGTGTGTTAATGACTGAGTGGGGCGTTGGCTTGTTTTTTTAGGCTGAACTTTAGCCATTATTCGCTCATTTCACGCGTGAGAATCAAGGGAGGAAGAAGGAGAAGAGAAGAAGAGAAAGGGAGAAGGAGATCCTTGGAGATTCCATGGAAACTTGAGGTTTTCTTCATCATTTTCTTGAAGCCCACCTTTGATCTTGTTTGGCCTAACATGGAAACCATCGTGACATCTTTAGGGAGCTTGGAGTTCATCCATTTATTGATCTTTGAGGTAAGAACCATGTATAAGTTAGTGTTTTTTAGCTTGAATGGATTTTTAAGAGAGTGATTTTGAGTGTTTCATGTGTTGGATGTTAGTTGAGGCTTTGGCAAGGTTTGTTTAACCTTTTGTCACTTGTTTCAGGATTTGGAGTGGAGATTTGTTGAGTGGTTCCTGTGTTTCATGGTTTTTATTTCAATTCCTTGGATTGTAGCTTGTTTTGGATTTGTATGGTGTTGATTTTGAGTTTAGCATGGATTAGATGACTCTTGAGGTGATAGCATACTTCATTAGGTGTTTGGTGACTTGTTGGTGTGTTTTGGTTGATGTTTGGCTGAGTTGTGGTTTTGGTTCGAGCTGTTGGTTTTCTGCCTTTTCTACAGCAGGGCAAACCGGTGGATCGGTTTTAGTAAAAATGGTCGACCGGCTTGGGATTGACTGCTCTGCCTGTTTTGACAAACGGGTCTGTTGAGGGGCGGTCGATCTGTTTTTATGAAACCGGTTGACCGGTTTCCTCTGTTTTGGGATTTTAATTCGTTTGATTTCTGATCTTTTTGGGCTTGTTTCGGAGGGTCGGGGACCGACCCTAGACCCGTCCTAGAGGGTCTTTGAGTCATGGATTTAGATGATTGAGGTTGTTAAGGATGTTGATGATTTTTTGGTTCGATGATCGGGTTTTGAGACTTTTGTTCCTAATTATTGTCAGGGACTGCCTGTGACCCTGTGGACCAACTTGTGCTCGGCTAGAGCATTCTTGGTGAGATTGGTGGTGTTTTGCTCAGGTGAGTTGATGTACGGATGATGGTACATGATGTTATACATTTAACTTGTTTATCATCTGTTTTGTACATACGGTTGATTTATACAGTAGTGTATTGTATTTGTTTTGATTCAGACTTTTGATGTCATGGTATTTCCGACCATTGGGTCGTGGTGGACTTTTCGGACTTAAAGCCTTTGATAGTTTTATTTTATGGACTCGTGATATGAATTTGGTTCAAGTCCTTGGAGCGCTTCTCATATGAGAAACCAAGACCACCTTCGGGTGTCACAACGTCCTTAGGTTATTCCGTACGCGACGGAAGGAGTAGGACGGTCCCTCTTGACGTTGCATATTTGCGGAGCCATACCGGTTTGCTCGTTTAGTTGGGTGTTGGGATCCCTGTTGTTTGTGAATATTTTCTATGGCAAGTTTCATCCATTATCACCATGTATTTTGTGGCGAGTTTATCTTTCCGTTGGATTTTATATTACTATGATTTCTCTCGTATATTCTTTTATCGTCATGAAGATGCATGTTTTGGTTTATCATTTACTTTTCGTCAGTATTTCGTCTCACCAGCTAGCAATGTCTGACGGATATTACCCTGCTTGTTTTGGCAGGTGATCGTTGATTTCTGTAGCTGGATGCGGCGGAGAAGCGGTGTGGCCTCGTAGGATTTTTATTTACCTTTCCGGTACATGATTTTGTGTACTCTGATTTGTATTTGACATGATGGTCATTTTGGATATTGGTTTCCCGATGAGGGACTTGTAGTTTTTGACTTATGTATGTTTATGTATCTACGCTTCTGCGCATGATGATTTGATTATTCCTCTCTCGGTCTTGATCTATATTTGTAATTTGTTCTGTTTCCTTCGGCTTCAATGGCTGGTTCACCCCACGGGTTATCGCCAGTGGCATCCGGATTCGGGTGTTACAAAGAACTCATTAAAAAAATGTTCATGCAAGTTGAAAGACCGAATTTTGAGACACTGCCAAAGCACAGCCTCATCTATTCAAAATTTTTAGACTAGGTCGCGGACAAAATTAAGGTTGAATTGAATATGCTTCATTTTGGAGTGATGGATAGGATTGTGACTGATGTTTGTTGCATCCAAATTGTCAAAAAGGAGTACTGGAACTGATGATGCTGGGTTGCCCATTTCGTTGAGCAGATTGCGTAACCATAGCTTCTCCGATGCTGCCATTGCAAGTGGGCGATATTGAGCTTCGGTGGAAGCCCGGGCAATAGCTCTCTGTTTTTGAGATGACCAAGAGATCGGGTTGAACCCGAGGAAGACCACGTAGGTGGAGGTAGAGGACCGGTCATCAACATTGTCCGCCCAGTCAACGTCGGAGTAAGTAATGAGTTGTGAGCATGAGAGTCGGATGATTTTTAGACCATGAAGCATGGTATGTTTGAGGTATCGAAGCAGCCGTTTGACAGTTGCCCAGTGAGCTTTCGTCGGCCGATGCATGAATTGAGAGAGCCGATTTACAGCAAAAGAGATGTCAGGTCGGGTGAGTGATAAGTATTAAAGGGCACTCATGACACTTCGATACATAGTGGGATCGAAGGATGGTGTTCCATCCTGTAGCTGATGAGCTTGAGTCGTAGATAATGGGATGGAAACATCCTTGGATTCCTCCATATGAGTGTGGTACAGTAGCCGTCTGATATAGCCATTTTGAGATAGGAAAAGTCCATCACTTGTGGGAACAACCTCAATGCCATGGATGAAAATGAGGGGCCCTAGATCCTTTAGAGCAAATAAGCAATTTAGCTTGTCAACAAGAGACTGCACAAAGGCGACATCATTGCCGGTTAAAACAAGATCATCGACGTGTACCATAATATATACAATCATTTCTTGCTTGTGGTAGATGAACAAGGATGGATCAACTGTTGAGTTTTTGAAGCCAAGTTGCAGTAAGGTAAGCTTGAGTGTGAAGTACCATGCCTGAGGAGCTTGTTTGAGCCCGTAAATAGATTTGTTTGACTTGCAAACGAAGTCATGCTTTTCCTTGTCAATAAACCCAGGGGGTTGAGTCATGTATGTTGAGAAATCTCGATCACGACAATTCAACTAGATCGCCGGCGTAACTGATCTTCTCTCACTCATAAATTGTGAGCAACAATGAGCATCAATGAAAACAACAATGGATAATAGCAAAAACAATCAATCACACACAAGAATTGGAACTCAAATCTCAGCGATAGATTAATGATGATCTTCGCACCTCTGTCTTCTCACTCAAGCAAAATGAAGAAGAACAGAGAACTTGGAGAGAAAACTAGAAACCCAAAGTATGTAAAAATACAATCTGAATCTTGAGGATACACCTCAACTGACTACTCCTAGCTATTTATACAAGTGATCTAGCTAGGGGAGGAGACCATGTTCACGTGTCACTACCTTGTGAGGTAGTTACAAGAGTGGGGACCACAACATGTGATACAAAACAAACTAAAATAGAAACAACATAAACAGACGCAGGAACAAACCCAGACGGGGTGCCCGTTTGACGCCAAGTAGCCACAACAGCGTCTGACTGCTGAACTAGTTGGTCCACATCTCACTGTATCTCTGGTCCTCTACGTCTGATATGCACCACCAGACGTGGCTTCAACTTCAAGCAGACAGTCAACCGCCTGACTTCACAAGTGTCAATCGTCATTTAACTCAGAACCGGACTTAGCTTCACCAAGCTAACTCAAACGTGACACCATCTAACAACTCTTGTAGATTTCACGTCTGAGCAGGCTAACGACTGAGTTAATTCTGTAGACCAAACATCTCTCTCTCAACAGAACAACCAGACGGTGATCCCGACTGCCTACCCGGACGGGATCCTTGGCAAAAGTTAAAAACCTCAACAAAACTCCCCCTTTTCACTTTTGACAAGTGAATGTAGTCATACCTGCTGAATCACAGCAGAACTTGAATTTCTCTGAAGTCAAGACCTTTGTCATCATGTTAAACCCATTCACGTCTGTGTGAATCTTTTCCATTTCAAACTGCTTTTCAGCCAGAGCATCCCATATTCAATGATACCTCACATCAATATGTTTTGAACGACAGTGGAATGAAGAATTTTTGGCAAGATGAATTGCACTCTGACTATCACAATGCAAAACATACCTTTTCTATTCAAATCTAAACTCAGACAAAAACTTCTTCATCGAGAGCAATTCTTTCGATGCTTTTGTAGCAGCGATGTACTCGGCTTCAGTCGTTGATAAAGCAACACATTTCTGCAGACGTGATTGCCAAGCCACTGCCCCCCCTGCATACGTGACCATGTAACCAGACGTGGACTTTCTAGAATTAACATCACCGACCATGTTTGCGTCTGTGTAACCTGTCAACATAGGTTTCGTCTCCCCTAAGCATAGACCTAAGTTGGAAGTTCCTTTCAAGTACCTGAAGACCTACTTCACAGCTTCCTAAGGCTTTTTTTCTGGGTTAGACATGTAATGACTAATCACTCCTACCACATGATCAATATTTGGCCTTATAACAATCATCGCATAAATCAAGCTACTGATTGCCGAAGCATACGATATTCCACTCATCAGCTTCATTTCGTCTATTGTCCAAGGTGGCTGAGAGTGACTTAGTGAAAAATGATTTACCAATGGTGTACTCACCGTCTTAGCATTTTTCATACTAAACTGTCTGAGTACCTTCTCGATGTACTTCTCCTGAGTAACAAAGAGCTTTCGTTGACGTCTGTCTCGTACAATTTGAAGATCGAGAATTTTCTTGGCTGGACCCATGTCTTTCATCTCAAAGAACAAACTCAGCCCCTTCTTCAGCTCTTCAATCTTTGCACTATTCTTCCATACAATCAGCATGTCATCAACGTAGAGAAGCAAAATGATAAAATCATCCTCTGAGAACCATCTGATGAAAACGCAATGATCTGCGTCTGTCTTTGAGTACCCTTACTTAATCATGGCCGACTCAAACTTTTACTACCATTGCCTGGGAGCTTGCTTCAATCCATAAAAGTTTTTTCTCAGTCGGCACACAAGGTTCTTAGTACCTTTTTCCACAAACCCCTCGGGTTGTTCCAAGAAGATCTCTTCCTGTAAATCAGCATTTTGAAATGCAGTCTTCATGTCTATTTGCTCAATCTCAAGATCTAGACTTGCATCCAGTCCTAGAACCACACGGATTGAGGACATTTTAACGACCGGGGAAAATATCTCTTCGAAGTCTACTCCCTTCTTCTGCGAGAATTCCTTTACAACCAGTCGGGCCTTATACCTTAGCCTACCATCAAGCTCACCAGTAGTGATACGAAACACCCAATTGTTCTTTAGAGCTTTCCTGCCCTTAGGAAACTCAACAAGTTTAAAGGTGTTATTATCAATGAGAGATCTCATCACATCATCCATGGCTTTAAGCCATTTTCTTTTCTCAGCATCTTCCAGTGCTTCTTGATAGGACTCGGGCTCCCCCTCATCAGTAGTCATCACATACTCTGACTCTGGGTACCAAATGGGGTTTCTCCATATGCGTCCCGACCTTCTGTGTACCACTGATGTAGATGGTGCTGGCTGCACAAAAGGTACTGCCTCAGTCTCTATCTGCTCTTGGGGTTCATACGTGATCATTGGGTCCTTCGTCTGACTTAACGGCTCCAGAGACACATGTACATTCACCGTTTAAGGCTCTTCGTCCTTGTCCTCCCCTGTTTGCTGTTCTGGCTCCGCATCCGTCTGACTTTCATCAACGATAATATCCGTACTCCGGATGATCTTGTGCCCCACTGGATCATAAAGCTTATAACCAAACTCATCCAATCCATACCCAAGAAAAACACATTTTATTGACTTAAGATCGAGCTTTGAACGCTCGTCTTTGGGGACATGGACATAGACGGTGCTACCAAAACTATACAAATTATCATAGCTAACTGATTTTCTAGATCAAACGCTATCAGGAACTTCTAAGCCTAAAGGAATGCATGGAGACAAGTTCAACTCATACACTGCAGATGCTAGAGCTTCACCCCAGAATGTCTTTAGCAAACTGGCTTGTGACAGTAAGCATCTGACTCTTTCAAGCAATGTTCAGTTCATCCTCTTTGCAATCTCGTTCAACTGTGGGGTCTTTGGTGGAGTTCTTTGATGCTGTATGCCTTGCTTCTTACAATACTCATCAAACTCACCAATGAACTCTCCCCCATTATCAGATCTCACCATCTTGAGCTTCTTCCCCATTTGCCTCTCCACCAGAGCATGAAACTCCTTGAAGACATCAACTACTTGATCCTTGATCTTCAACAGATATACCCATGTCTTCTTTGAGTGATTATTAATGAATGACACAAAGTATCTATCTTCATTGAGTGGCCTCACCGGAATTGGTCCGTAGACATCCGTATGCACCAGCTCAAGAACTTCAGTTCTCCTCTTGGACGGCGTCTAGCTCTTGAAAGCCACCTGCGTCTTCTTTTCTTGAAAGTAGTGCTCACACCGTCTGAGGTTCACCGTCTGCAATCGAAGTAACAACCCCCTTTTGTCCAGAACAACCATGCCCTTTTCACTCATATGGGCCAGACGACGATGCCACAAATCCGTGGTAGCTTCATCCTCAATAGTATGAACATCATCAGTCAGATACTTAGATTGAAAGATGTAAAAGGATGATACCTTCTCTCCCTTAGCTGCTACCAGGGCTCCCTTTGTGAGCTTCCATCTTCCATCTTTGAAGACACTGGTATAGGCTTATAGCCCTCATCATCCAAATGGCTCACGGATAGCAGATTCATCCTCATATCCGGGATGTGCTTGACATTCTTCAATATAAGTCTTCCACCCTGCTCCATCTCCAGGAAGATGTTGCCATAGCCAATGGCAGACACAACTCTAACATTGCCTAATCTTACCACACCACAATCACCTGGTGTATAAGAGGAGAACAGTTCCCGTCTGGGAGTGGCATGAATAGTAGCCCCACTATCCACGATCCACTTGGCCTCTAGGCCAGCCATGCATACCAATTCACCATCTTCAATCATGGGAAGAAATGCTTCCCCTTTATTGGAACCAGATGTATCAGCTACAACATTAGCTTGATCCTCCCTTCTGGGCTCTCTCTCACCCACCGTCTGAGTCGTCTTCTGAGCCAACCACTTCTTGCAGTTTCGTTTGAAATGACCCTTCTTGTGGAAAAAGAAGCACTCAACTGTCTTTGAAGAAGAAGCTCTATCTCTGCTCTTGCCTCTGGACACATCTCTACCCGGACGACCCTTAGACGCACTCTATCCCCCGGACTCGGTGACCATCAACTCTGTCTTAGAAGTGAAGCCCTGAGACCTCCTCAGACTTTGCGGCTAGTTTGTCACAGATATGGTTGAGCATATTTCACCAACCCACTGTCTGATATAACCACACACCTGACGGTGTAGACTCTTCCAATCCTCTTCAGACTTTGCGGCTGGTTTGTCTTGAAAAACAGGGAAGTGAAACTGCTTTACCCAAAGCAGATCCTCCATCTTTCCCTTCCATGTCTGATAATTGGCACCGTTCAAGGTCACCATGCGTGATGGATTTGCTTCCATTGTTGCAGAAAAATAGAGCACAACCGAAATAGAGAAAACACAGAAATCGAAACAACGAACGACGAGATTGAGAAAGCAACAACAATGAAAACACAAACAACGCAAATCACAAATGGTTCTGAAACCTTGTGAATCAATGCAACTTAAATTCAACTAGATCTGAACCAATCTCAAACTCAAAGAAACTCGAGGCTTCAAAATCTTCTCTGAATGGAATAATAGAAACTGAACCAGAAAAATGAGATCGAATAAAAACAAACCTCAAATCACAGCTGATCTGAAATCGAACTCAAACTCCTCAGCTCCTTCGAATCTCTCCTGGATCTAAAACACAAGCTCTGATACCACTTGTTGAGAAATCTCGATCACGACAATTCAACTAGATCGTCGACGGAACTGATCTTCTCTCACTCATAAACCGTGAGCAACAATGAGAATCAATGAAAACAACAATGAAGAATAGTAAAAATAATCAATCATACACATGAATTGGAACTCAAATCTTAGAGATAGATCAATGATGATCTTCGCACCTCTGTCTACTCACTCAAGCAAAATGAAGAACAACAGATAAATTGGAGAGAAAACTAGTGTTGACTTGAGTGTGTGATGATTTACAAACATGTTAATGTGTATGATGATTGAGTGTATGCCTCTTGATTGGATGCCATGAATGCTAG
>JAOWBR010026322.1:0-16232 GCA_028571145.1 Dionaea muscipula
CTGATGGGCATGGTTTGCATAATGAAAACCAAATGTATCACAACACACATGATATATATGTTTGTATATCTGTAATTGTCAAGAAAAGTTGTCAAATTGGCTAATTTTACTGTGATTTTGGTTGTCTATGGAAATCTTGGGATCACCTTCGTCGTTCTTGGACTGAAGAAATTTTACTCTTTCAAGGGGAGGTCCAAGGATAATAATGATGGCTGGTCGGGCAATATTAGAAATTCTCAACAATGGTGTCCATAGTGGTGTCAGTTTGTGCTGGGCTTGCCCGGGTTCAGCACGGCATGGAATGGTAAATCTGTAATGGTAACACGAGCTCGCTCCAGACATGATATGAAAAAAGTCCGATATGGACACTGGAGTGGGGATGCTCGAGAGAGCTGGGGGTGGGTTCAATAACTCAATGTTGATGCTCTTCTCTAGCAACCCTCAAACTTAAAATTGGTAAATCTTATAGGGTTGTTATTCATTTGTTCTCTTGAATTCTAGGTTGCTGCTGCTTCTTTGTTATTGAGCTTGGTAGATTGTGCTTCATATAATGTACACTTGAAACAATTTATTTCATTCGTTAAAGTGATTCCTCGAGGAGTTATGTATGCTAGTGTCTCTTGAGATGTTCGTCTGAAAAAAAAATTCTTGGTTGTTTGGTGAATCTGTAAAAACCAAAGGTGTACAGTCTCCTTGCATCCGAAAGCAAGCAAGAAGATAACCGATGTTGAATGAACACACCTCAAAGAAAGTTCCCCCATTGATTGCTTGAGAAGAGTTGATGAACCTCATTTCGAGTGAACCACTGTAAATTTTAGTGTCACCTCTCACTTGACTTATTACATATTATGCTTGTAATTACTCGTGATAGAGTAGCTTTCATTTGATCACCTAACTTGAAAGGGATTGCATGCATATCTAGCGTTTGATAATTTGCTGCAAAAGCTGTCAGTAGTCTTAGCATCCTTATGAGGCTCTTCATTATTTTGGTTTTCGGCAATTTAGCAAAGCTGAAATGGCGAGTTGGTGTGGTGTGTGTGGGGAGATATTGGCTTTTTTTTTTGGGCAAATTTTTTTGACTTTTCGCCAAAATGGCTACCCACGTAAAGATGCTACACATAACCTTTAATTGTTATTAGTTATACATAGCGAAAATCAGTTACTCGATTAATCAACAAATTTTACAAATTTGAACTATGAAATAAAATCACATATACAAATTTGCTAATACATCAACTCTATAAATCATAAACGGAAAAAATTCCATACATCAACTATATACTATATGAAAAGCGTACTACATATATATTAAGAAAAATAGGCATAATTCTAATAATTACATTTACATCAATACAAGAATTTGAGCATTTAAAATCAAATCTCTATCTTTCTTTCGTGTTAGTGTTACACCACCAATTCTTGTACTGATGTTTTGGTTCCATTGAAAGGGAGAACCGGGACCAAACCATCCCCTTTCGGTTTCAACGATTCAAGGGGCATGAGATAGAAGCTCAACTTGAACATAAATAATTACAACCTACTAATTATAGAACGCTTTCCTCCAAGAGCAAACATAACTTCTGATTATTTCTCCACAACACCAAGTTGATAAACAGATGAATTTCTTACAAAGTTCCCACCAGCTAGTTTCATGTTATTTTAGATTTTCATTCATTCATTCTTAGAAAAAACGCATACACAAGTTATACATGCAGCAAACATCTAGTAAACACCAGTCACCACCCAATCTTTACAGTGAAAAATGCACCACAGAAAGTTACAAGCCAAGGATATTATTAATACTGTCTAAACGTCAGATTCAGACGACCTGGGCGCATATTTGTTTCGTCAACCACCATTTTTGGAGCAGTGTTTGGAATAATTCTGGTAACACCATGAAAAATATGTCTAGATTTCCCACCAAAAATCACAACATCCCCAGAATCTAGCACAACTTTGTCTGCCTTGTCAATGTCTCTCTGATCACCGAACAAAAATTCTGCCGAGTCGCCAATAGAAAAAGAAACAACTGGTAATCCTTTCACAAGACTCTCCGTGCTCTCATCACGATCCTGATGACACACCAAATGGAATGCCAATTAGTAACCCTTGGAAACTTGTTAAGAACCAGTTTATACCAGCTACTAAATTGGAGAACATTTTAATCTAGCTGCAGTTGATGAAAAAAATGTAGTCGAGGGAACCGTGGAACTCGGGTAATTCGCAGGAATGAAGAATCTATTTAATCAAAATTTTACAGCAAAATACATTGCAGGATAAACAGGTAAAAGAGAGGAAACCAATATACAGTACAATAGCATTAGGAAGGCAGCACAGACACAAAACATCAACAAGATATGAATCTAAGCAGCATGATAGTGTAAATATGAAACTCGTAAGCTGCTCATGTAGACATGTTATGTAATGTCTGTAGATTTCCGTTATCGCATAATGGTGCAATATAATCACTTAAAGGTCTCTAAACATGTAATGCCACAACAGCCCAATGAGAACTAAAGACTAAGCATGATCCTTATTCTTCATACTACGGCAAAGTGATGCCCCCAACAAATTGAGGAGAATGAATAAGGCACAAATTCTTGAAATAGGAAGTGCATTCCAAACCTGATGTAGACCGAGTCTCCCACTAGCTGAATAAAAGTTGACCAAACAGATGTCCGGTGACATATCAGGAAGTATGTTCTTTGCATTCTTATCACCAGATTTTTCTTTTATCACATCATGTGAATAGTTTATTGCCTTTCTAACCCACTGGAAAAAGTCATCGGGAATTGAAGGAGGCTTCACACCGTCAATAGGATTAAGGTCTCCATATTTTCTCGTCTCGGGGTCCCAGTTCTTTCCAAGGCACATCATGTGCAAATGCAACTTTGCTCCATCACGATATCCTGGTTGGTAGAAACCCCCAGGTCCCATCCCAAGCTTATGACATGTTTTTACTATTTTCACCTGCAAAACAGATGGTAGCTGCAAGTTTAGAATTCAAAATGAAGGGGAAAAATGACATAGTTCCTGAAAAAAACATCCTGAATCTTTTTGTAAGGTTAAATAATAGAAGGTACTTAAGAAAATTCCAGATAATTCTGAATAACAACAGTGTGCAATGGAATGGTGACCAACTTGCAAGCATTGACATTATCATCGAGACCAAAGGTAATCCATCATGACTGGTGGGCACTGAATCACTGATATCATTTTGTAACATGTTCTGGCCAAAGCTTTGACAATCACACCTTAGGAGGCCTTTTAGTCCTCAACTCGAAAATGTTAAGCATTGTTGATAAGAAGAGAGTCCATTAGGCCTATATTTAATCTCGTTCTTCTCTCCTACCAACAGTACACAGGAAAAGACAACTAGCAAACAATGTTTGGCAGTCAACCGAAGAGTTTTCTGCACTCTTGCATGACCCTTTTTTTTCTCCTAAAGTCATATCATACCATATTCAGGAATCAGATGCTACCTTTTGATGACGGCTAATACCTTAATATGCTATCGGCATTGTCCTAGAAAACTACAACGAGGTTTAGCAATTGCTCTCACTGTAGGCTGTAGCAGCATTAAGTGGCAAGTAAAAGAACAAATTCTATATGAATGCAATATATACTAATGTAAGTCCACGCCCCTTTTAATGAGATAAAAAACTATGGAGGCTTAAAGAGAGGGAAAGGCCATTAAACAAGGCAGCACCTGTTCTGCGGTTGAAATGTATTTCTTCAGCAAAACCATCCCATCTCTCAACACAGTTCCTTTTGGGCCTTCCATGGACTGCTTGATAACATTTCGCTTTTCTCTGTTCTTTTCAAGCAAGGATGGTTTCAGAATGACCATATGGCTACCAGCCTTAGGTGGTGGGCAAATATCAAATCTACATGCTGCAGTAAGGCTTGTCGAGCTTCCATCCTTATTTGCTTTCTCATCCTTTATTTGGGCACGCTCATGGTCCGAAGTGTAGGAGCCCCTGTTGGCAGTAAAGTCTGCTAGGGAGTGATTCTCATCTTGCAGGTGAGAGATACCTTTCATATATGGCATACCAATATCACGCGATCCAACATCACCATTGCCCTTCTCACTTCGACTTCCCTTAGTTCCAGAATCCTTGTTGCTTACGCAGCTTTGAGGAGAAAATGATGATGAAAGCTGTTCAAGAGGAACATAAGAGGAGCGTTTGGATTGCTTTACATTATCACCCCAAGTGTTTTGCATACTTTGCCGCAGTTGAGATCTTCCCCCATGAGACCCATCAAGTGGCGACCAGGCTTCATCTGGTGCCTGCGTAGCAATTACCTTTTCAGAGTCCACAGAGGTATTACCCTGCAGGACATGGACCGATGATTGACCCACACAACGAGAATGGCCAAAATCAGGAGAAGGCATTTGGTTAACACTAGGAGATCCGTTGTCCACGTGACACGTTGACTGACCTACAGTTGAAGTTCTCACTTCCCCATGGGAAGATGTTTGCCTCATCCCATGAGATTTCCCATCCCTAGTAAAACCCGTTCTTTCATAGGAATACACATCAGCTTGCACCTGCATGAGGTAAAACTAAGTAGTTTTAGCCTGTATCATTTCAGGGTGACATGTTACACACAATGGATTTGGTGAAAATGGGAGAGTATTTATCTAACATCGAATCCATTCACAAGGAACCTTTCAAGAAGAATCCAGCTGCGTATTTATCCAGAAATTATCAAGCAGAAACAGCTTGAATTTTACCAACTGACAAAGAGGGCTATCCAATTAACCATGCAGATTCAAAACTACTCAAGTAATTCACATTGAAGTACATGAGATGGCACCAATCATCCTTCAAAGACCTTGGTTTTCGGCTGGAAGAACTTGGGAGCGAAAATCCAATGGTTACCTTCCTATGAATATGCAAATATTTTCAAACATTCTGAAAATATCGTCTATGATACAGAAATTTCTGATGACCTTTCATGATAAAGTTCATGCATTTGATACAGTATGTCATTGATCAGAAGATGAATTGACAACAACTACTACATCAAAATTCGTATGCAAAATACTAGCAAAAATAAATAAATCACCTGAAAAGAATCTAAAGAAATTTATTTCCCTACTTTCCATCCGCATAGGAAAAAAAAATTAAACAGCCTTCTTGAGCTTGAATTCTACTTGATTGACTGAGACTAGGAAGCCAGAGGGTGCATCACCATGCAATCAAAAGCAAAGCGAGCTAATTATTGAAGTAAAATTGGAGGGTTTCCGGAAAAACTTACAGGGCTTGGGAGATCAGCAGCAGAATGAACGGCCGGGCGCGGCGACCGGCGTCCTCTTCCGCCGCGCGGGGTGGAGTAGCCGCCCAGGCTCCGGTGACGGCCACCTCGATCCATAGGCTGGTATGAGCGCCGCAATCGACAAACGGTGGAAACCAAACGGAGAATTGGATTCGTCACAGAAAGTGGTCGGATTCGGATGTACATAAATGGGAATGAGTTGTGTGTTATTGGGTATACGAGGCGACAAGGGAGGTTCGTGTCTGTTTCAGATTCGAATAGGAGACCTACAGAGCAACGTTAGCGGCGCGTTTTATAGTGGATGAATAGATTAAATCGTTAACATACAGTTTCTCTCCGTCGAAATCATATTTGTACATCAAGGAATCATATTTGTGTAGGTTTTATCAATGGACAAGGATCCTATTTATAATTAGATCAACTGGACGATTTGAAATCTATCTAGATATATCTTTTAGATTATTATTATCCTAAATAGATAATCCGATTCACCTGAATAATATAATTGAATTTAGTTTAATATCGGACATAATATAAATTTGAATCAATCCACTTAGACGTCCATGAACAAACATATATTTACTATATAAATTATAAAATATTATAGGACCACAATAATACAACCTAACTTAAAAAAAAATATTTAATAAAAATCATCCAAATGGTGAGAAAAATTAAAATTATGCTATTAATGGTTCGATAACTTCAAACATGAATGAGAGTGTTGAGGTACAGGTTAAGAAACCTCCATTTTTTTAAATGCAGATGAATCTTTCGTTGTTGATGAATATGTCCTTTGAAATAGAGTCGACACTCAAGATAAAAGGATAAGGAGATAAAAATTTTTTTAGCTGATGATGCTCTAAACAAGTAGGTTAATACCCGTACCTATACATATCCCCAATATTTTAGTATGTGAAAGATATATGTGGATTAAAAACGAAAGTTAATTCCGGTTGATTTAGCTTTAAATTGAAAGTCAACTTTCTTTGATTTAGCTTTAAAACGAAAGTTAACTTCCATATATATTGTTAAAAAACAAGAGTTAACTTTTGTTAGTTTTGAAATAAGACTTAACTTCCGTTTTTGTACCTCATATGCGCATGAATCTTTCGTTTTATTGAATTATAATATAATTTATAAAAGGGAGTTATATACAATAAGAAGTAAAATGGTAAAAAAAAATATTAAATCAGATTAATAATTTCAAAACTATTTTTAAATTTTAAAAAGTGAATGTTTAAAAATTTTATAATTAAATTTCAAATAAGGTAAAAATTTTCTTTTTACCCTCGAAACTGTCCAATATCTTCACCTTCATTCCCCTCTGAACAAACTAAACTGGTAAAAATGTACATGAAACAACAAACTAAATGAGATTTTCTTTTATTGGTGATTACTTTGCGTGAAATGATAATATATTACAATAATTTTTTTTGTTATTTTTTATGAAATTGTAGTATATTATTGTATTTTATTGTTAAAAATGGTAGTATATTTTTCAACAAAAATTACGATATTATACTACTATTTTTTATTTTTTAAATTTTTTTTTGAGTAAACTGTAAACCGATAGTATAGTATACTACAATCTGCCTGAAGTTGCTCTCTTTTCATTTGTGGGATCTAGTTTTGCTTTCAGTTGCTTCTTCAAGATTTCATGTGAGCAACTTAACAACTGGTACTGTACTGGGTCCATCCCATAGACTTCGAGCATCAAATTGAAGATTCGCAACAGTACGTACTTGCCCCTGAGTTGGTCATCGTGTTCATGGATTACTAATCTTGCTTCAACGCCCAAATAATAAATCCTGGGTTTGAGCTGAAGTATTATGTGATCTGGGCTAGGGTTTCCCCTCTTTCCTGTGTTTCAAAATTGCTAGATATTTTGATCCATCTGGCAGTTTTGTGTTTGTTGTGATTCTCTTTTGTTTGGATTTAAATGGGCAAGAAGTGATTAGCTTAAATCAGTCTTCATGCCTTCAATTTTACCTGCTCATAGAAAGACTAGGACTGGGCTATGGGTTTGAGGTTTGAACCCATGAGCACTGTTTTTTTTTTTTTTTTTTTTTCTCTTCCACCTGTAATCAGAGTTGAAGAGACAATCCAGCTTTGATAACGTTTCTCACATTTTTGATGACTTGATGTTGCTATCTTGATGTCATAATTATTTGCCTAGGATGTTGGTGCCTGTCATTAGCATAATCCGTGGCTTGGAGTTGAGATTAGTTACAAAAATATATGTGCAGTCAAATTTGTAGCAACTAGCGCATTGTTGCTTCTCTCTCTGAGTCCTGTTGAGATGCAAAACCATTATGGCCCTTGTAAATCCTAGGACAAGCTTGAGCTTGTGGTGGAATTGGTTTTTCTTCATGGTTAGCGAAGTAGTAGTTCGAAGTGGTGGTCAGAGTATCAAAATCCTCTGAAACCCGTCTATGGATAAAGATATTCAGTGCATTGTTGGAAAAGGGTCCGTCCAAATTCCACACTCCAGGTCAATGTGCAATTGACGTTTAAGGGGTGCTCAATTGTTAGATCATTTTGTGGTTCTCCTACCAAAAGCTTTTGGTGGAGTGAGTTTTTTTATGGTATTCAATTCTTTTTCACTTTCATATATTCTTATCTCTACAACAGCTTTTGGGCTGGTTTAGGTATACGTTGAAGTGATTAATAGTTAGACAATGAATTTTCCCTAACTTAATATTCTTGAGCCTATGAAGCGTAACAAGGCCATTGAAAATTTTCTTATGAATTATTGTGTGTGTATGTACATTTTGATGATATGATAGAATACAACATATGGAGTCAGTTTCTTGTTGTACTGATTAGCTAATGAGCATGGTATTCCTGCATCAGGATCAATGGATGGAGAGCCGGTCAACGTGAATGAGTATGAAAAATTGGCTAGGAAAGTACTTCCCAAAATGTTCTATGATTTCTTTTCTGGTGGAGCCGATGACCAGTACACCCTCAGGGAAAACATTGAAGCATTCTCTAGAATTACGTAAGGGTTAACTACTTGCATGGTTTATGCAGTATTGTGGATCACAATGTGTCGTTCTCATTCCTGATATACTTAGGATCCGTCCAAGAATTCTCATTGACGTGAGCCACATAGATATGTCGACAACTATAATGGGTCATAAGATCTCAGCACCAATCATGATTGCCCCAACTGCAATGCACAAATTGGCACATCCCGATGGTAAAATCTGCCAAAAACATTTTCTGGTTGATATTGTATCCTGTGCTGATTCATATTACCTTTGTGCTTACTCCAGGAGAAATAGCCACAGCTAAAGCGGCAGCCGCATGTAAAACAATTATGGTTGTTATATATAAACTTGCATGAAAATGTTCATCATTCTATTCATTGTATTTGGTGCTTCAATATTGAATAAGTTTCATTCAGGTGCTATCCTTAATGTCTACCTGCACCATAGAAGAGGTTGCTTCCTGTTGTAATGCTGTGCGGTTCTTGCAGTTATATGTAAATCGATTTCTTTCCCCCCTTTCAGCCATTGACATCTTACTAAGAAATTCTTTATTTAGAAGGGTAAAAATATCTTAATCTGCTCCCGTCAATGTATAGGTTTTCAAGAAGAGGGAGATATCCGCTTGCCTAGTAGAGAGAGCAGAAAGACATGGATACAAGGCTATTGTTTTAACTGTTGACACACCCAGACTTGGTCGAAGAGAAGCAGATATAAAGAATAAGTTCGGAATCATATACTTTATCATGCTTCGACTGATTTCAGACTAGTTTATTGTCCTTCAACTTTAGAACACTAGAGAACTCCAATAGGAAGGTGTTCACCTTTGCGTGCTCTACTCTACATTCTTATTTCTCATTTTGTGACTTGAGCACGTTACATGATGCAGGATGATTTCACTGCAGTTGAAAAATTTTGATGGACTCATGTCCACGGAAGTTTCCAATGTGAGTGCAATTGTTCTGAATTTCTGTGGTTATGAATCACTTGGTGAGACAACCAATTTTTGCATCAATGGTTTGTTACAAGGAAGGCGTTCCCCTTGCGTTGCAAAGATGTTGCACTAATGTTGTTTCTGAATCTTCCATAGGATGAGGGTTCAGGTGTTGAAGCTTTTGCATCACGAATGCATGATTCTTCTTTGTGCTGGAAGGTATAAAACTCGATATCTTTGTATTAGCATAAGTATAGTCTAGTGGATGCTTCGAAATGAGTAATATGATTTATGTCAGTGATGAAATACAATTTGGGATCAGAGGTGTATCAGGGATTGTCAGAATGACATGATTGACTTTAGAGTACAGAGTGGAGAGCTAACAATTGATGACGAAGAGGGACTTATGTGATGGGAATATAACAAGAAAAAAAAGATTGTGATAGTAATGCTATGGCCATTTGAGCTTTAAGACAATCTAGTATGATCAGATTGTCTCAACTTTATCAAAAAGTCAATCTTAACACGTCATAGGAATGCCCTATAATTCAAACTTGTGATATTTGGTCACACATGCTCTAATACCATGTTAATGAATCAATTCTACCAAAATGTCATCCTTGTGGTAGAAGACTCAACAAATATATTTATATCTTCACAAGTTGTGAGATCTATTTATTAGAGGACTCTTCCAGGCCGATGTAGCTAGCATTTCATATGCTTGACTAGTGATCTGCTAAATTTCAGGATATTGGTTGGTTAAGATCGATCACCAAGCTGCCAATTCTGATTAAAGGAATTCTTACTCGTGAAGATGGTAATTTGATATTTCCTAGTATGATCTCGTGCTTCTCAGAAATTGGAAATCATCTTTTTCTTTGATGATCCATGATTGCTATCTCATTCTACTTGGTGTTTTGATCGATTTCAATGAGGTTCTCTTACTTTCTACTGTTTCTTATTATCGTTGCACAACCATGGACAGCAACCAAGGCCTTAGAAGTAGGAGTAGATGGAATTTTAGTCTCTAATCATGGAGCTCGACAGCTTGATTTTACCCCTGCCACTATTTCTGCTCTCGAAGAGGTATTCCTTTTCTTCCTCCTCCTATTTCATTTTGGAGCCAAGGCACCGTGCACGGTGAAAATAGGGTGTGTGTGCCATGTGTGTGTTGCGCTTTGGTTGGTTTCTGTTGGTAGTATGTGGATTAAACTTTATATTTTCAACATACATGCTCTTCATGCTGACTGTAGAGATCAATAAATATGCAGTGACAGCATCTTCACATCTACCAAAAAGAAATGCTTTGTTGTACTTTTATTCATCCGTGAAACAACTTTTATTCAAAATCTCAATAGGTGTCAGTCTCAAATGCTATGCCTCATTTCTAGACTTGTTGAGAGGGATGTTGTTAGAAAATCATAGAGGGAGGGATTTTACATTATTTTCTCTGCTTGGAAGGGATAAAAAAAAGAAGATTCTCCTTGGCCCAAGAGGATTTCCCTTGTACAAAAGCTTTATAGTTATACAGTGAACTGTAATCAAGAAGGTGTTAGAAAATAGAAACTCAAGCCTAAAATTAAGGCTTCCTCTAGTTTTTCAGGAGAGGTAAAAAATGGTGAACTTAAAGAGTAAGACAGCCAAGAGAAGCGACACAAAGATTTATGTGGTTCGTGCTTGGAGTACATCCACGGAGTTGCAGTGATTTCACTATGATATGGAAGAGAAGATCATAAGGGAGCAATTAGCTTGTGACTTGGTTGATGGCTACACCATCCTACATCTCCGGCCTTATATAGAGAAGGAATGCATACACATGCCCAAATGGAATAAATATAGCTCTACAATACCTAAGAGCATGTGCAATGGGGGGTGCATGTGGAATGTATGATGATGTGGCATGAAGTGTATGTCAGGTGCATTGATGCACATGGGTGCAATGTGAAGCACCTCAATAATTTGGTACAATGAGAAGCACCCCACTTTTTGCTGACAGAAAGAGAAAATAATAATAATTATTATTATTATAATAATGTTTGACTAGGAGAGAGAAAATATGATGGAGTATAGGTAAAATAAAAGAGAGGTGGATGAACCTCACTTTTTGGGGTTCATTATTGTAGTGTAAAAATTAATTGAGATGCATCAGGTAGTGGAAGATGATATGGCATTTGATAAAAGTATGAGAGAGATGGATGAACCGATGCATGAATGCACATGCTCAAAGAAACCATTCATTCTCCAACACAACCTTTCTCCTTTCCCAAGTTGTTGATTTGATTTTTTTTTTAAGGTTCATGAATAGGCTCCACAATGCCCAATAGAAGGCTACTTGCTAGCATCACTATCCCAAGTCATTCCTTGTATGCCTTCAAAGAAACTTTGCTCACATTTTCATTTTGGTTTCTCCAAAAATTTCTTCACCATTACTCCTCTCTGGGACTTTGGGATGCATCTTAAGCACAAAAGGTGATGTGTTGTGTCTACCGGTGCATTAAATGATATTTCCTTAAAAAGATTGTTCTTTATAAGCTTATCCTATCAGAAATTAAAGAACTAATTATCCTTCCGATCGACAACGATTAATTGCAGGTTGTTTCTGCTGTTGGAGGGAAGGTTCCTGTCCTTTTAGATGGAGGAGTAAGGCGAGGGACAGATGTATTCAAGGCTTTAGCACTTGGCGCACAGGGTGTCCTTGTAAGTAACCTTCCCACTGAGCTATTTGTGGTTTTCTATCAATTGTTTCTAGTTTTCTTGTTACATCCCATAGAAAAATGTCTTGCACTGCTTTTGACTTAATTTTAATATCTGGGCTTGAGCTTGCCTAGTTCTTATAAGCTGAATCCTTTGATCCAAGCTTAAGTGACCAATTACAGTTGATGCTTCAAGTATCAGTCTGCAATTCAAGTGTTAGGGACATCTTTTGTCCCACTAATCTGCACCATCATCGTCGTCATCATCATCATCACAAAAACCAATTCCGTAAGGATACAATGCACAAAAGATCCGACAAATATATACTGTCTGCTCTAACCTAATCAAAAGATTAGGTTTGAGCAAAATCAAAGAATATATATAACAGTATACAACAATATACAACACTAGGTAACGATAAATATAATAGTGTAAAACAATGTATGATCCAATCACTAACCAACTGACAAATTAACTAACCAACCCACAAACTAACTAACTATCTAATTGATTAACGCATCCGGACCTCTCCACACTAGAAAGAATCAGCCACATATATCTTCCTTTTCCAATCCGTTCGGTATAAAGCATCTGTTGTGTTAAGTTATAATATGGCAAGATTTATGATGAGCAAGCACAGGGAACTCATCTTATAGATCGCAACAGGTGGGAAGGCCTGTGATTTATGGGTTGGCAGCCAAGGGAGAGTATGGAGTGAAGCGGGTCGTGAGCATGTTAAAGGATGAGCTGGAGCTCACCATGGCCCTTGCTGGATGTCCCAGTATCAAAGATATAACCAGGAATCATGTTAAAACCAGGCATGATAGGCCTCTTTCCATGCTTTAACTGTGCAGAGGAAGCTTCAACTGTCTCAAGTCACTACAAAGTTAAGAGAAGATGCTGGGCAAGGTGCCGGTGCTGCTAGAAAGAGAATCTTCTATTGACAATTTCAAAGTGTACAGAGTTGGGTCCATGATTCTAGCATTGACTCAAGGCACTTCCCAAACTTATCTAGCTCTTGGAGCTTGATTGTCTTGTCGGTGATGATGTATGATCCTGCACATGTGCGGATCTGCCATGATTCCTGGATAGCTATCCTGTGAACGTGTTTTATACAATTCTACAAATGTTCCCGGTGTCTTATATAATGATGCTGCTTAGTTGTGTATGAATTGTTCTCATATGGAGGATGAGACTTGAATAATAATAATATAAAAGTGTGTGTTGATTTATAGCTCATCAGACTAGGTTTTTAGATTAAGATGTGAGTTCAACACATACTTGTGTAACTATTCGATTGCGGGATTTTAAGCTCATGTTTGGTCTTAGTTGCGGGTCTTTGGATCTTAGTTTGAGCTCTCTTATGGTTGTCTCCCCCACAATTGGTATTAGAGGGGGAGCATACAATGTCCAGTGTAAAGTGTGGTGTTGTTCTTCCAGGTTGCTAGAGCGCGGTGTTGTAGTTTTAGGGGATGTGGTACTTACATTTGAGAAGAAGAATTGTTAAGTCATGTGTAAATTATTTCCACATCGGTAATGAGACTTGAGTAATGATAATATATATGTGTTGATTCTAACTTATCAGTCTAGACTTTTGGATTGAGAAATGGATTTAACAAATGCTTGTGTGACTATCCGTCTACGGACTTTTATGCTCAGTTTGATCTCGGTTGCGGACATTTAGACCCTCATTTGAGCCAATGATTGTCTTCCCAACATATGCTTTCTCTATGAATCTATTAGACAAACGTTGCTGTCTGTGCACATGGGCAATATATTTTTCTTTTCCTCTATGATGGAGTGTGCTGGGAAGCAGACATACACATCTGCTTTTAGCAGTTGTGCTTGTTGCGCTAGTTGTTATTGCAATGCTGTTGCCCACCCAAGCTGGTGAATTAGGTGAGAAGGATTTTTTATCGATCATTGAATCCAAAAATTATACTTAATTGTTCAATCAAGGAACCAACAATATACCATTCGTACACTATACAATATTAGTATTCAAGGTTGCAGAAATATAAAACAGTATTCGAAATCTCGCGGAGCACCGCACGTGTGCTCGTACCCATGCGAAGGCCGCATGTCACCTAGCCACGCCTCACCTGTGTGCAGGCATACTGTTCTATCCCATCAGGCGCATGCCTGAGCCATATCTACACTGGTTGGCCCCGAGGGAGACTCAACACACAGTTTTTTTATTTTTAGAAACTATTCGCACGGACAACTTCAAGTCAATAAAACTATTCACGAATAGTTTCTAAAAATAGAAAACTCGTGTGCTTCGGGGTGCATATTTCAATCCGGAGACTAACAATGGATAAATAACATATGTTTTTGAACTGAGATCATATCTCAATATATATGACAATCAATCACTTTTCAATTATTCAACGAGAGAGACTCATACATGTCATTTTCATTCAAAATGTCTGATGTAAAGATGGATATTTGAAGGCCCCCAATCCTTGAGCTCTCACAAATTACGCTTACACAGGTTTATACAGAAACAAGGTGTGCTTGACAACGCAGCAATGCACCAAACCAACTCACGATTCATTATGATAATCTGATGCTCTCCAACAAATATTACGAAGGAAACAAACAAACACAAAATTAATCCATAACCTGCACAAACCTGTTAAATATATTTCAAGGGTTTTTCACCATAAGGTTGATCTTTTGATAGAGTTGATTCATTAACGTAACATCAGTTCTTGAAAATGTGATTGCACAACTGACGCTTATTGTATTAAGGGTTTATGGTCTTTGAATTACGTTTGACGGTTTGATTATCTTCGGCATCTCATCACCCAGAGAAAAAGAGAGAAACGTTGTGTACTTTGTCATAACATGCAAAATCAAGTTACATTGTTGTATATTTTGTCACAAGGATTGGGTAGATAAAAATTTATTGAAATGCTTCTTGAAAAGCATTTGACAGATACGTAGGGAAAGCATGTTGGAAATTAAACTTAACTAAATGCACTAGAGTAACTGATGAGTGATTAAATAATTAGTAAAGACCTGATTCATTGTATTATGTAATTGATAAATGATGTAACTGATAAGTGTTTTGAATTTCCCACATGCATCTAGACTAATAAGCTAGAAGGGTCAGTAAGAATCAGTTCTAAGCACTATATAAGGATAAGGAATGTTTTAGTTGTGTGTATCCCATCCTTCTTCGGTTCTCAATACAATCAGATTAGCAATATTCATCCCTCCAAGCCTCTTGTGTATTCCTTATTTCCACCAAATTGGTATCATAGCTAGCAAATGGCCACCAACTTTTCATTTCCCATTCCTCGACTCACCAAAAGTAACTATGAGAATTGAAGCATACAAATGAAGGCTTTACTTGGATCCTAAGATGTGTGGGAGTTGGCCGAGCAAGGGTATGAGGAACCCGAACAAGAAACAACCGCTATAAGAGATGTAAGAAAGAGAGATAAGAAGGCTCTTTTCTTAATTTACTAAGGAGTAGATGAAACAACGTTTGAGAAGATTGTCGGTGCTACTACATCCAAATAAGCTTGGGACATTCTAGCAAGTTCCCATAGAGGAGCAAAAAAGGTAAAGAATGTGTGTTTTCAAACTCTAAGGGGTGAGTTTGAAGCTTTACACATAAAAGAGACAGAAAGTGTTTCAGATTATTCACAAGAGTGTTGTCAGTTGTGAATCAACTAAAAAGGAATGAAGAAACTTTAGAAGATAAGAGTGGTGGAGAAGATCTTGCGCTCTTTGGAAAACACATTCGACTACATAGTCGTTGCTGTTACACACGGAAAAATACCCGACACGTGGACAATATATATCGCGCCACATGGATGAAAGAGGACTACACCATGGACACGTGGACACATGAGGTGGACGAACGTAGGATCCGCAATCGACGACAAGTTATCCGAAGATGAACATCGACAACCATGCATGCATGGCAATCGGGCATGAAGCACGCTCACCTCTTAACACGGCCTGAGGCCGGTGGAGCAGCCGCATGCATGGCCAGCGCTATGCGCGACCAACTGCATGCACGGCCAACAGCATGCGCGGCCAGCGCCTTGCATGGCTGGTGGCCACCTCGTGGCCAGGCACGGCTAGCGGCGATCTTCAACACCGCGGGCAGCCAAAGGCAGCGGGCATCAGCTCATCCTCCATGCGCGGCCTGCAGACTTCCTTCTCACCTATCCGCAACTGGGCAAGCACCGAGGACAACACCCTCTCGCGCGGGCAGAAGCAACCTCGCAGCAAGCAGGGCCGCGGCCAGCCAGGCCTACATCTAGCCAGTAGAGCCCGCGACCAACAGAGGCCCACGGGCAGGCCTGCGT
>JAOWBR010026542.1:0-16224 GCA_028571145.1 Dionaea muscipula
GTAATATTTTTTCTTTTGAACTTCCCTATTTATAAAAGTAAAAGTAGTTTAGTTGGGATTTTTAATATAATATGGGAAAGAGAATATTATCAATAATAATAATAATAATAATAATAATAAATAAATAAATAAATAAATGTTAAAAGTATTATTAGACTACTTAGAAAAGAAAAAAAAAAGTGGGCAAGTGGCCAAATGATGGGAAGTGGGCAAGTGGATAGGGGTAGAATAGGAAAGAAAAGAAAAAAAATGGAAGGGTGTACAATTGGTGGAGGAGATTAGCAATTAGCATTTGTTGCCGATTGAAGTGGATTTTTGGGAATTTGAAGCTTCTGTTAGCTACCAATTTGAAAAGTCGGTTGAAAAGTCGTCGGGCCGGAGACATCGTTGGACGTGAGAGATTTATTAAAGGTTTCACCTTTGATCTTTTTAGATGTTGTTTGTGGTTCCTTTCTTTATTAAACTCTCTTATAAACGTTCTATTATGATTAGATTGATCAGTTTCATTGTTAGATTTGTTTGTCTGTTCTCTTCTAATCTAATTGCTTTCGTTATTTTGTCCTTCCACTAAGTGAATAACGTTCGCATTACCTCTGACCCTAACATGTTACGGTTCTATTTTTGGTGGAAACGAGAATAACTCGCCCCCCCCTCGGTTTCGGTCTCGATTCAAAGCCGAGGAAGACGGGGCAATTACAGTTTTAGTTTCGGCCGAGGAACATGTGTCAACAGTGTCATGCCGGTTCGATTTTTTTCTAAATGATTTTAGATATATTGACAAAGTTATAAATACGTAATAATAATACTTTAATTTATTATGTAATCAAAATTACGAACACACATGTTCGAGGAATTAAAGTACATCCAGACAAATTGAGAGAGAAATATTATTCTAAACTCTATAGAATCTTATTATCGAGCATTGTTATAAAACAAATTATTACAAAATTAATCTTCATCATCATTCCTTCCACTAGTTCACAAATATCTAAATAACATATGCACACAAGATCCGATAAATATGTGCTTTGACTGTTGACTATTTAACATACATTGTCATAACTTAATTAAAAGATTAAATTTGAACTAAAAATACTAATAATTATTACAAAATATGACAAATATCATTCTATATAACAAAGCAAAACATATTTTAGACTCTCGTTGGTTACCATTACACAACACATAATTTTTTTTTTATATCTTATTATATATATAATTTATCAAATATAAAACTATTATAATCAAAATTCATAACTTTTTATGAGGATCAAAACGAGTCTAATGTTGATATAATTTTTATTTTTTTATTAAAAAATTATATAAAATGTACAGCATGATACAAATATCATATGAGCGCACAAATAATTTTTATAAGGGTAAATAAAATTGTAAGAATGTTCACCGTATCAACAGTACGAGCAATTTCTAGTTCACTTACAAAATGAATCATTAGGGATGGTAATGGGTCAGGACGGGGGTAGAGGGAGGGTCCCCCGTACCCGTACCGGTCTAAAATTTTCATACCCGTCACCCATCCCATACTCGTCACGGATATGATTTTTATACCTATACCTGTGGGTACAACATTAAAATTATATCCGCCCCATTATCCGTTTATATCCGTTACCCACGGACCTCCATTACACATGGGTATGATTTTACCCGCATGTACCCATTACAAACCATACTCGCCCCATTACCCGTACGGATATAGATTTTTTTACCAATACTCGCCCCATTATCCATTTGGTTATGCTCATACTGGCCAAATGGGACGGATGCGAAACGGTATCCATTTCTACCCATCTCATTGTCATCTCTATCAATCATTCATACTTTTCTTTCGTTTCTTTTTCTTTTTTTTTTTTTTTCAAAACTAGAGCTGTCTTATCCTCGAGAAATCAAGCACAACACAACTTCTTGTCAAGCGCATCACGAATACATTATACAGCAAAAAGATGATTTTGACACCATTTTTCGCCAAAACTACGGTATGATTGTCATCACTACTCTACTCAGTTCCCTTTCTCGCTCTCAAGTCTCAGGTACGAGGACAATTCTAGGGAGACCGCTGCAATCTCCTGCTTGTATCCCGTAGGGTTGAATCACCCATACACGTGGGGTGGTGGGGTTGTGTGGAGGTTGTGTGCGGCGGGATACGAAGCGGGGAGTGCGACGGGCTCCCTAGAACTTTCACAGGTACGAGCATTGGCACGGCATACGATCTGCTGTGTCCGTACTTAATCGACTCTTTCCCCCTTACGGACTTGTGCTCTCATCCTCCTGTCCAACCCAATCTTCGAATCACGTGTATTGTGATGGTCAGCACGTGGCAAATCGTGTCCTGCTAAACCCGACCCGACACGAAAAGACAGGCCCGGCCACCACAAAGCATGGTGAAGGAGGCAGCATGAGAATCCACTAAGAATGATCCGGACTAGTTTTCCCTGCCAGTATTCTAGTATACACGTGTTAGATAGCCGACGACCAGCGTACTATTTTTATTGGATCACGTGTACACGTATCCTGCAGATACGTATGGGTATGACCGACCTCACCTATTGGGAAAACATCGTAAAAATGATTATGACGATGAGTCGATATAAGCTCGAATCCATTTGCTTATAAAATATTGCAGGTATTCTTTTCTCCATCAGTTGAGGCACTTGAAGGCGAGTAATACATAAGTTGCTCCACTGGTGATAGAAGTGGAATTATGATGGAAGTTAATCTATCATGTTTGCATGAATATGAATGGAATGCTATGATGCTCCTCCATATATAAGTAAAGTAAGAAAGAACATGTTGAACTCAAGAATAAAGGGAACAACAAATGTAAATGAACAAATGCTTGGATTGGATGAATGGAGATTAATTTGATGGTGTGGAGGAAAAAGGCTTGCTGGGTGTTGAACTTACTGAAAATTAATCTTCTGCTGCTGCTGCAGCTGCTGCTGCTGCTGCTGCATTAGCTTGCCTTGCACCGACGTTAAAGAACTCGCTGATAACTTCAAGGGGCATGCCTTTAGTTTCAGGAACCTTGAGGAAAACAAAGAACCAAGAGATGGTGCAAACAGTGGCATATATGCCAAACACACCAGCAAGGCCAATAGAGGAGAGCAAACCAGGGAGTGAGTAAGTGACAATGATATCTCCAATCCAAAATGTGAGGGCGCAAATGGCGATAGAGAGCCCGCGCACACGTGTAGGGAAGATCTCCGAGCAAAGGATGTTTGGAACCGGTCCGAATCCCATGACAAAGCAACAGAAGTAGACCACCACACTAACCGTGGAGAAGATGGCGTGGAGGATAGTTCCCATTTCAATCACATTGGAGATGACTAGTACAACCAGAGATGCTATCAGTATAGGGATCGTATTCAGCAGCAGAAATCTGCATCGCATGGATTATTAATGGATATATAACAAGTAGTATATAGCTTGAACGTATCAGAGACATACATATACTAAACTAATGGAAGATCTGGGCCTAGGCCTAGCTAGTTTTCATAGTACTAGAGTTTTGATGTAAAAGGGAAAGTGTCGGGTCATGTGTGAATTGTTCCCATATCAAGGATGAGACCTGAGGAATGATAATATATAAGTGTGTGTTGGCTAATAACCTATCAGTCTATGCTTTTGAATTGAGATGTGAGTTCAACACATTTTTGTGTGGCTATTTGGTTACAGGCTTGCAGGCTCGGGTTTGATCTCGGTTGCTGGGCCGTTGGCCCCAGGTTTTGCACTCCTTGATGGTTGTCTCCCTAATAATTGATATCAGAACCGATGGTTCGTCTAAACCCATGCAGTGTAACGTAAATCGTGTTACTCGCAATGTTGCTGGTGCACGGTGTCGTGGTTTCAGGCAGACGGTGCAGATGTGGTACTCATACTTGAGGGGAAGAATTATTAGGTCATGTGTGAGTTGTTCTCATATCGGAGATGAGACCTGAGGACTGATAACATATAAGTGTGTGTTGGCTCATAACCTATCAACCTATGCTTTTGAATTGAGATGTGAATTCAACACATGCTCGTGTCGTTATCTAGTTACGGGCTTGTAGGCTCGGGTTTGGTCTCAGTAGCTGGGTTGTTGGTCCTAGGTTTTGCACCCCTTGATAGTTATCTCCCCAACAGACGGCACCACGACCCGTTGGCTCGCAGAAAGGGAAAGATTGTGTGCCATGTAACGAGATCATGTCATGGGGCCTTCTTGCTTTGATGGTTTCTTTCTCACAAACAGGTCCAGGTCCGATCCATGTGAATTTTCTGTTGTTTTCTTGTTAAGAGAAACGATTTACGTACCTTCTGCCAGAGATGTCCATCAGTCTCATGGCAACAGCTATGCTAGGAAGCATTAGAAATGTTGTCAGAGCACTTATAAGGAGAGAGGCAGAATCCGATCCAATGCCGATATTTGACAGAAGAACTTCAACTCCCGCTTGTTCAAGGATCTGAGGGGTGTAGTACAGGACGCCATTTATGCCCGAGAACTGCGTATACAAAGAAACTAGTGGAGTTTAGCCATTTGGTTACGTATACATTTGACTTGGAGGAAGAAGAATTTCTCATCATGACATTGACATGACTTGGGACGGTTAACTAGCTTACCTGCTGAAGTATCTGCATTCCCATCCCAACGATTAACGCGTGCTTGACCCCTGGCTCGAAAAGTTCCCTCCAGCTTGGACCTCGGGTTGCAGCATCAGATGGCTTAATCATGTCTGGTCCAATCTGAGGCAGTGGTCCTCCCTTGGCATCGTTGACTTGAAGAACAGACTGGCTCACCAGAGCAGCAGCTTGAACAAGTTGGCCTTCTTCAGGGATATCCTCCCCAGTCCCACCTTGCAACGAAAGAATAGATCCACGGCCAGATGCCAATGCAGCACTAGTAGTACTACTACCCTCTTGCTTGAGGTACATTCGTTTCAGTACGCCCTCGTTCTTCCCACGCTCACCTTTCTTCTCGGTGTACTTCCAAGCCAGCTGCCAGCCGCCACCAATTCCAGCGCTATTTACCACTTCACCATT
This sequence comes from Dionaea muscipula, assembly GCA_028571145.1. Lineage (NCBI taxonomy): Eukaryota > Viridiplantae > Streptophyta > Magnoliopsida > Caryophyllales > Droseraceae > Dionaea > Dionaea muscipula. Next base: position 5,035 of record JAOWBR010026542.1, read on the forward strand.
TGCACGAAACAGGCTGCTATTTCTCCTGATATTGAGAGTGCTTGAACCCGGATCCTTTTCAATCCCAGAGATACGGCGAGAGAGCAATGGGCTTCGTGGATTCTCGCTAGCATCAGCTGCTGCTACATCTTCAGATAATGCATAATCCTCGCCCCCGCCATCCCTCCGAGGAGTCTCCACGTCCCAGTTTTCGTTCCTAGTAGTATGGTCATCACCGGCAGCATTGAACATGCTGCCAAAGTTGGGGAAGAGCATGCTTCTCATGCTTCCCATCTGGGGTAGGTTGTTCTCATGAATACTTCCAAAGAGTTGGACAAGAGGATCCATCATCATATTCGTGCTCGAAGAAGAAGCCATGCCTAACATGCTCTGGCCAGTGACCGGTCTGGCCACCCACGACTGGCCCTGCTCTGGACCATATAGCCTGATCTGGTTCTTGTCAATTAATCTAGATTCCTCGTTCTCACCCTCAATGACATACTCTTCGATGGAAGTTTCACCCCCGGTACCGAGACCTTCTATGAGCAAAGCCATCTCCCCTGCACAAGATAATTGATCATCATGAAAACATGTTTTCTTCTATTTGTGTGTGTGTCAAAAGCTATCTATTAAGCATCTCATTCTCACACAACACATTAATTGTTTTGTTTAGCACCGGCTGGCTTGCTTACCCACGACATCTTCCCTGCCATGCAATCTCTGTAAGGCTCGTTTAGCCTCAGCCATCCGGCCTTTGCTGACAAGCCACCTTGGAGACTCCGGCATGTAAAACATGGTCAAGGCAAGATAAGCGAGCGACGGGATAGAAAGTACACCAAGCATCAGCCTCCAGCTCGGAGAATCCATCAGCGACATACCAAACACCATACAATAAGACATGAACATCCCCACAGAACCAGTGAACTGTGGAAGGGTGTTCAGCTGACCCCTGATTTCTGATGGGGCGGTCTCAGATATGTAAACTGGGACAAGGGTAACGGCTAGACCAACTCCGAACCCATCAAGTAATCTCCCTAAAAGCAGGATGTAAACATTCGGCGCCCACAACATGACTAAACCGCTGAAGAAGTATAGTACCGATGAGATAATTAGCATCGGACGCCGTCCTAGAATGTCAGAAACGGGTCCAGAAAAGGTAGTTATAACCGTCGCGCCAATTAGGGACATGGCCACGATAAGGCCTTCCAGTGTTGGTTGAGTCTCCAAGTTGAATTCTTTCTTGATGTAAAGAACAGCTCCTGCAATCAACTAGATCCAATCACTTACTATTCATAACCTATTGTTCCTTTCCCGCACAATTGAGAATCATCTAATCGGAGTAATCATAGAGGATAGTCAATAGACATCACATTTCATGCAGTGATAGATCCGTTGATTGTGTTGGCATAGCAGGCATTTATATAGATCGTCATTGCCATATAATCTTTGTCCATATCGGGCGTGAATAGGTGATAAATGAATTACTTGAGTGACAAGAATAGCTCCGGGAATCAAAATGTAAGTACTCTCACCTGCAATGGTTGCATTGTCCCAACCTTGCAACAGGTTTCCCATCGCAGCAGTCAGCGCTGCAAGCACAGCTCCCCTCATTCTTCTTTTAGCTTCTTTCTCTCTCCCGTGCAATCAAGAATCTTGCTTTAAGTAAAGCAACAAAGATCTATAAAAGCTTAGGTGGTCGCCACCATCCTCTCTATATGTCTTTGCACCACACATATAAACACACCCAGACTCCCAGATCAGAATTACTCAAAGTGATCAATCAACGAAAATTGAAGCAACCATAAAACATCATACATAGCCCACGTTTAATTTCTTCACTCAATGTGCATATTTTATAAACATCATCCTAAGGAACATGGCATCAAGCATAAAAGGGCATATACCTTGATGACGGTGAACAATCTTTCTGAGAAGATCACTCTCGTCAGCAAGAAATCGCACACTGACGTTGGGATATGTTGAGTTCATCAAAACCAACCATGGTTGTGTATGTATGGTGGTTACTAGTATGTCAAAGATCAAAGCCTGTGCTATCACAAGACACAAAACTATCACCAATGTGCAATGCAGATATGCATACATGAGAAGATGGAATCTTTTTGCAAAATGGAGGAGAAGATCATAGGAAGTGTAAAGATGAAGAAAAAAAGAAGAAGATTAATGGTATTACTTGTTCCAAGGTTAGATGCGCAAATCCGAGGAACATGCTCCTTTTTTCATCTGATTGTTTCTTTTCTTTTCCTCTTTTTTTCATTTTATTTTCTTTTTTTGGGATAATTATAGGTAAAAGCCATAAAATTACATTTTAATAAATGAAGAACCTAACATATCTGTTATCTTATAGTGTCATTTAGTGTCATTTAGAATATTTTTTCTGTGAATGTTCTCTAAAAATGTTTTGTACCGTGCGTTGTCATATCGTACCGTGGATTTTCTTGATCAAGAAAAAAGGTATTATAAGCTCGTTCTCGTATAAGGATAAGCAGTCGAATGAATTATGATGCCCATGGACCTTTTTCTCAGTTTGGTTGTATTATATACATATAGTGACTACTACGTGCTCCTTAAATAGATCACATATATCTCCTGAAACCATAACACAAGAACTAACAGAACTAACATTTTCAGATGGGGATAAATCGTTACCTCGTTCCGTAACATGAGATGAAACTGGGACATCCCTTTTGCTCCAAATCTGGTTGAACCAACGAACTGGGTTATCGACACCCTTGGATTCCCCTGTGCCATGTGAAAAATCTCATTTAAACCAACAACTACCTTTTTTTTGTCAAACTTTTAATGCAGTGTAGGAGAATACAAATCCAAATGGATTTCATTATACCTCAAGAACTTTGATTACACACTGACAAATTCACAATTAATATCACAACTATATTTACCATGTAGAGCACACACCAAAAGGGGCAGGAAAAAAAAAAAGGTCATCTTCCTCATCTTTACCTTCTTCAAGGTCAGATCACTCCGTTGGGTCACCAAATGGACGACTATGCCATTTGGTCACCGGATGATCTTTTCTACTTGCAGGAACCATTTGTTGATCACTACATGAATGCTGAATGGACTTACAATGAAGACAAGACGTTTGAGGACACTCTAGCTGAAGATGATGCTGATATCGAGTCTCCCGCTTTCTACATCAAGATCTCCAATAGATTGCCCTGGAAAACCTTTGATCAGGTCAGATGGCATTATGAGCTGCTCAAAGAAGACATAGCAATGATTGAGCAAGGTGAGATTCCATTGCCTGAGTACAAACAAGAAGACAACAGCAAGGAGAAGGCAATGGAGGCCAAAGGAGGGTCATGCTCCTCAACAGGGCCGGGTGCAATTGTTAAAAGAAAGAGAGGTGTTCCATGGACTGAAGAAGAGCACAGGCAAATAAGGACTACTATATATACTTGCGTCATTCAACTAATCAATCTTACGTCATTCAACTAATCAATGGCTCTCTCTTTTTGGTTTAAATCTTAGCTTGTCCCCTCCTTAAGCAAAACGGTGCAAATTTTTCAAAAAAATACAGTAGTGTAACAGAAAACTTACCATATTATCTGTTTTCGCTGTGGTACCCAGGCTGTTTCTGAAGGGACTAGAAAAGTGTGGCAGAGGGGATTGGAGGAACATCTCAAGGTTGCACGTGCCAAGTAAGACGCCAACCCAAGTGGCCAGCCATGCACAGAAGTACTTCAGGAGGCTCGATAGCACCACTCCTGTGGAGAAACGCCGTTACAGCATCCATGATACACGGGTCGTTAATTCCACTATCGTTGAATCAGCAGCTAGGTGGAGTGAGTCAAAAATCATTAGAGAAGAACTGAGTCCCGTATCTGGCTCCCTCAACCAGCTACTACCAACTTCATCCCTCAGTTACTCCAACATCAATGAACCAGGAACACAGTACCCAGATATCAATTACATTACCTATCTAGGAAGCAGTTCCGCACCCTCAGCCAACGATGTGATTGCCCAATTCAACAGGGGAGAAGGTTTTTGGTGACTCGTTATCTAGGATGCTTGCTCCTCGAGATGTTGGGAACGTTATCTGTCAAAAATAGTAGGGTTTAATAAGAATGAATGGCAACTAAGTAGCTTCCAAATAAAAGAAGTTCGGCCAATGTTGCATGTATGAGTGAATGCAAGCTGTCGATGGTAAAATAAAGATCGTACCTGACCAGAAAGTGTATGACGGAAGCATCATATCACATCAATCGGAAAACCTAATGAAAGAAGATGTTTCATCTTCTTCCGCTTTTTTTGTTCTTTTTTAGCAATTCTACTTATGACATTGAATATCACAGGCATGCCAGCTTTGGCTAAGCATCTGCATGCCAAAAGTGAAATGCAATAAAAAAAAACCAGAAAGTTAGGCCCTTAACTTGTATGATAATTCTAACCTAGCAATCAATCATCACTGACCTCTGTAGATTGTGCTTCTCTCAACTTGAACATGCCTTCAATGACTGAGAGTTCAGTAGCTGTTGTATCCGATCCATGAACAGGTCTGATCATTGACTGTTGATCCAACTGCTATCGCTTTTTTTCAACAATTAACATTCCATTCCCTGCAATAAAGGAATCAGAACGAGGGTGGAAAGCTCATTTAGGTGTTCAATGGCATGAGGAAGAACCTGGATCAAACTAGGTATGCATGGAAAAGAGAGCGCATAGAGTGTTTAATATGTCGAGTTGCTTCTAAATGAATTGCATTACCTACAAAGCCACCTTTGTTAGAGAAGGCTACCAAAGAGTGTATTCCCCAAGAGCATATCCCCTAGCATTATCTGCCTAAAACGTTTCACCACAAGAGCATCTTTGATCATCTCTCAGTCTCCTGATATTCGACCGAGATTAAAGTTGGCTAAAATTAAAAATTCAAATCCTCCAGAAGGGATATCTGAGATTGTCATGCAACACATACTACTCCCAAGAGGGTCATCATTGCACCCCCTCAAGCGAGCTAATCAAGAATCCACTACCATCCAACAATAGTTGGAAAGAGGGGAAACCAAAGACTATGGCCATGTTGAATTAAAAAAAAGTTGAAGAAAATATGTAGGGGGAGCTTGACCTATAACAATCAATTACACGCATGAAAGACATATTCTTTGCTAGTTTACCGGACTACAAGACTCATTTACATGTGGTTAACTGACTTAGTCACTAGTAGTTCACCTTGGGGCTGAGCTGGATTAAGAGATCCATGGTCACAAGAAAGAGTAGGTCAATCTCGTTAACAAGAGGGTAAAACTCATTGAAGTCACTCCACCAGCATCCCCATTTGCGGTGTAATAAAGTGAATCGCCTTCTACTCTCTTTTGAGATGCCCAAGTTATTGGATTTGCTCCTGACCTTTGTTTGGTTAGTTTGTAACTTTGTCTAGCAAGCACCCCTTTCCTTTCATTTTTTGCTTCACCTTGGATAGAGATCCGACACATTGGAAAGGCATTCCTATTCTCTTTTAAAAGCATTATTTTGGTTTTTATTTGAAAGAGCATCTTTGTTGTAAGCTACAGTGGTGGGGGAAGGCACTACTATGCACTCTAATGCCGGATAAGGAAAGGAGTTTTCGGACGAGGCGGTCTCTGGCAGCATATTTAGTCAACCATTCTCCTTCATCTAACTCTTTAGAATCTATATTTGCCACAGGGATAGAAGGAAGTGACTTTGAGAGATTTGGAAAAAGCTAGTCCCATTGAAGCGTGTGGGATCCCTTTCAGTCAGTTCTTACAACCTATCCTAAAAGGAGTGTGTTACGTCTGGAGATCTCGGGTCCGGTTAGGACCTAGAACCCTCCAAAAGTAGACATCCAAGTCCCGATGTCAATCGGGCAAGAGCGGATCCGGTTGACTCGGGGGAGAAGAGGAGATCCGGTCGGTAACTCCGGTTCGCTCAGGAATACCTGAAACAGAAGGAACAACCCCATTAAAGGATACCCCAGGGTATGAGCCCGAGAAAACCGCTTCGACGCTCAAGTCAGCAAGTGAAGGAGATGATCGGAACTCCGGAATACCGGAGAGCCGAGCAGGACCGGGCCGGGTATAAGCCTTCCGGGCCGGGTGGAGCAGCGAGGGCGAGGACACTCTGTTCTGCTCGGGAGATGAAGGGAGAGATGACCGAGTGGAGTAATACACGTACCTCATAGGGTAGGGGGTAGGGGGTATTTATAGGCAACCGGGAGGGTGTGCAATGTCCTATATACCCCCTTCCCCTACTCGGACCGGGCGGCTGAGCCAGGCATGGAGACCGAGCCGGGTCGGTCCTTCCCATGCTCTGGTTCGGTCGTCTGGCGTCCGTCGTCTTGTTCACATGTCTTTCGGAGATAATCCACCTATAACAGAGTGGCCTTCCCGCATGAAGCCACCTTCTCTATGTATATATATGCATGAGATTCTTATGTAAGCACGAAGTTCCAATATATGCATGAAATTCAAAACCTTATATAAGAGGCTTGATTATCATTTACTTCATGTCCCAAATGTGAAAAATGCAATGATTATTTTCCATTTATGTCATCGAACTGGAACTGCATGTTTCTGCTAAGTTTTTGCATATTCCCTAATAAATGATCACAAAGTCATGAGCTCCCATGTGCTTGAATTAACTTTACCCAATCAAGCTCCGTGTCAAGACAGAGCAACATAATCATTTGAATGATTGTGCAATTCCCAAGCACTGATAGCCTCTCTTTCTGGCATTGCTATACAACTTGATTAGCTAGGCTGTTTCTCAAGTGTTGAAGTACTGCAAGCAACAAAAAGTGCAATAGATGAGTAACCATTAAACAATCTGTTTGTTACTCTTAAATGTTCACACTATGCTAACGTAAGTGCATCAAGGAGCTTAAACGTACAGGATACGCAACATGTTGCCACACCACCATGCCGCATCAGAAACAGAAAAAAAAAATGTATTAAAGCCAGTTTAACTGAAGTCTATGATACACCACCAATAACATTCCAAGTCATTCATTCAAGGTTCCAATTAGTCAACACGTGTTTTAGACAGGCTTGTCACCTGTGGAAATTCATCCTATGCTTGTTCATTCATAAGTCAGTTAAAACAAGTGGAAACTCATCACCATCCCTTTGTAAATTTTCTTATAACTATTATTACTTACAAGCAAGCACCAGTCATCGAGATCCTTTGTGTCCAAAGGTAGAGCATCAACTATGCTCTTCAAGAAAGAATCCTTATCTCTTACCAACTGGAAACAAGTTCGTGGCAGTAAAAAACACAAGCACATTGAACTTAGTAGCAACAGACATGAAATGATATCAATGTAAGTCAAATGTTTCACCTAACTGTTTAAAGCTCATGTTTATTTCTTTCTCATTGAGGTTTAGTAGTAATAATACCTCAACTGAAGTTTGAAAATCCCAACAAGATGCATTCTACTTATCGTTTTCCTAATTATGGAGGACATTAGAGAAGATAAGAGGAAACCGACAAAAGTGGTTAGGAGATATGCTATTTCTTTCCCATATTTTAGCCAAACTATGTATCAAACAAGGGCATTCAGTAGTGCATATGTACCAATTCTAAGGATTAGAATCTGATTAGTGCCTTCAGTTTCTTACATTTTACAGAAGTCCAAATCGCTGATAAGCCAACTGAGATGGCAATTTCCATCAAACTTGGTCGACCCAGAAGAAAATATGGATTTCCAGACTAAAATGTTTAATACTTAGCCGTTACCAATAAAGTGTGAACACCATGATGAACCAATTTGTACTTTGACATACAACTTCATCTTGGTTGATATAAAACATCATTTTTTTCCCCCAAGATCATTAGAGATGCTGAATACATATTATCTCAAGGTCCATTATCAGCAATCTTTGAGAGAGAGGAGTACTCATTAATGCATGCCGTGGCCCGTCCTCCCAAATCCCCTATCTGTATATCACACAATATGCCTTATTTACTCTAAAAAACAAAGGACTAACAATTGAAGAGGCTACTACTCCCATTCCACTGGTATTTATGACTGTATCTCGTGTCTAAGCACGGTTTCTTACTGCTTACATGATGTCGTATAAAGATTATGAACCTAATGGCATGGGGCATGGTACAAGTACTCCGTATACCGAGCTAAGATCAGCAGCAGCATATACTACATATCTTCCAATTAAATCTCTTCCCTTTGGTTTTCTTATCCTTCTCTCCATATCAGTTGAAAATCTTCCATCTTTTGGACTCATTAGTCATTACCTCTATACTACAGCCATTATCGATATAGCATCGATTCTCATCAATAACCAATCACCGAAATCCAGATCCTTCTATCAATGTAAATACCCGGAACAACGCCACACTGATCTCCAATTTCCAATTTATACTTCAAGGGCTTCTATGTAACTAGTTGCAATTAACTTGACAAAGCATGAACACAGAAGCAAATAGAGGCATTTCTCATATACCCAAAAAGAAAAACTCGATAAATGATGAACACAATTAATCGGAAATCCATATCAGCTCGGGTGCACAGGTTATCGCTTGGTTGAACAAAGTAGGAAGGAACTTGTTAAATATGGATGACCTGCTCGGTTGTTTAGATCGGTGTATCAGCTCGGCGTATCAGCTCGGGTGCACAGATCGGACTGGTGTGAGGCAGCCTCTGCTCGGAGAATAAAGGGGTAGGTGGAGGAGCTGCCCGGTATTTATAGAGGTAGGTGGGATGCACAGCTCGGCTGCTCAACCCGGTTGCACAGCCCAGGTGATCACCCCGGCTTCCTATCCCAGCCTACCATTTCCATTGCGCATCACCTGGGCATGATCTGCCCGGGTGATCAGCCCGGATGATCAGCCCGGGCTACTCCATTTAGCCATTGTCATGGCAACATCACCTAGGCATGATCTTCCCGGGTGATCAGCCCAGGTGATCTGCCCAGGCCCCATTGTCGCTATCTTCATAGTGATTGCAACCCCGACGTTGCTTAGTTTTCTCGAATCACAACCGATGATTCGAGGGACCAACCCTCATATACCTTCCTTTTATCCACATTCCTTAACCAGACTGGATATAACTCCCCAGTCCGAGCTACGCTCGAACTACGGAGTTGGGGGACTGATGATATACGGGAAAAAATTCCCCTTGACACGCGGACAAAAGGACACGGGAGGCGACCGGGTTCGCGGGGGTATCGGTTTAATGACGAACGGCCCGGTTCTGACCAGGGTGATCAGCTCGGGTGATCAGCCCGGGTGATCAACCCGGCACAGCGCCTTAGCCATTTTCATGGCTCTCTTTGATAGTAGGGAGTGATCTGCCTGAGTGATCAGCCCGGGTGACCTGCCCGGGTGATCAGCCCGGACTCCCATACTTGGCCATTCCTTGGCCAGCTTTGCTAGCCAAGAGTGATCTGCCCGAGTGATCAGCCCGGGTGATCTGCCCAGGCCAGCTTTGTTCTTTCCTTAATCAACCTAGCTGGTCAAGAGTGCACAGCCCGGGTGCACAGCCCAGCCGGTCACTTTGGAGGGGCATATCGGTCATCCGATAATTCCCCCTCCTCCCTTTCCTCCTTACCTATATATATAAGACCCCTCCTAACCCTCCAGGTATGTGATTTTTTCCGATTTCAACTTCTTTTCAGCTATAAGATTGATTCCACGTCTTGCTTTCCTTGACTGAATTAAGCATCGGAGCGGTCGTCCCGGGCTTAAAACCTCGGGCTTCCCTCTGACGTGGTTTGTTAGTTTTTTCAGGTCAAGAGTCGATCTACTCATACCCAGAGCCGATTCAGCGTCGGCTCAGCTTGTTGAACCGCTTTTCCCTGCTTAGGCACCCGAAAGCGGTTCTCAAGCCTTAGGTGATATCGCTTGGCTCATTTTCAGGCGATAACACATCACTTGAGCATAGTTAGCATGCCCTATGCATGTTGCTGTGTCCATCTATTGGTATGACTCGAGATGCATTGTTGTTGTGGGTTCCTGTCTATGGACTGTCGGTTACCCGCGTGCTTATTCGTAGCTTGTTGCGTCGAGTCATCTTTGGTGTGAGTATGGACTAGTGGTATCATGAGTATGTGTTATGAACTGTTGGATATGTTGATCACTGTTTCGTTAAGTCCAGAGGATAACTGTTCTCCCTCAGGAGTGACTCTGGCCATATGGACTTGCCTCCGCTAGGACGGCTATGCCCTTAGAGTGTTTGATATTTCCATATGTCACAACGTCCTTAGGTACTCCGCCAATCACGGTTATGCCTGGACGGGTCTTACCATGTTGTTTACACATTCTCGGACGCCATCCGAGTCTGGCACACATGGTAAGGTGGGGACCCCTTGATCGTGAACTTATGGCATATTATGCGTGTGTGCGTGTGGTACACTGCGGGTGGTACCGGTTATGTGATCTGTGTACGTGTGTGGGACATACTTGTTTTAGTGATATGAGGCATGTTGTGTGGAGTTGTGTGGCATGTTATTTGATCTTGCTTCTATCTCCCATACTTCTCGTTGATCCTTGGATGTTATGTTGTATGTGACGGCAAGATTCTTATATGGTTTGTATGATTACTGTTCATATGTCTTGAAGTCCGTCGCACTGTTTATTGATCTTCTCCCATGAGTAGTGCTTGTACCCGTGGGATGTGGCCCCCTCCTATTATCTCCAACTACCTCCGTGCCGCGGATTATGGTAGTTGGAATGGTTATATATACGTTTGACTTAGGTCACTACCACAACCTCATGGGAGTCTTTTGTTGCATTTATATTTACTAGTGTCATGTCATATCTTCTGTTCGGACCCCGTGTACACCCCGAGTAAATGTTGTGCAGGTGACGAGTGATCAAGAGCGTAGGATGGATGTTGCGGGAGACAGACGGAGGCCTCTTAGGACCCATTTTGTGTCTGGACTCTTGTAGCCATGTTTTTGGGTTGACACATTGTGAGGGCTTTCTTTTTTATGTAGCCCATTTTGGTATAGGTGGATATCTGTATATGAGATGTTTGACTCTTTTGTCTCATTTTGGCTTCCGCATTTTTACCTCTAGTTTTTGATGATGAGGTTATGAGACTTAGAGTAGTTTGATGATGCTTCACCCATGTTAGCTCATTGTTTCCATCTTGTGATTGCCATTGGTTTAGTATAGGCTTGTGCGGCTCTTGGATGATCTCCACGGGTCGTACGCCGGTCCACCCGAGGTGGGGTGTGACATTTGTGGTCTCAG
>JAOWBR010026653.1:0-24670 GCA_028571145.1 Dionaea muscipula
TTTATGATTTATATTTTAATTTTTTAAAAGAGTTATTAACGTATATTTTTCGTTGATTTTTATTTTTTAAGAGTATAGTGTTTATCGAGCCAAAGCACGGATAATCTCTATCGTGCCGAAGGCACGGGTAATCTCTAGTATCATAAATGGAGTACTTTTATTTTACCTTTTACCAATGAATAATGAAAGATAAAAAGAAGCAAAGACAAAGAGCTGATGAATTGAACCAAGGTCCTACAATTTTGATTGACATAGGGTTCCTTTGTCTGTCTGTTTTTGGTTCAAAGATGAGAAATCAATTGGATAAAAGGGAGGGATAGCATGGTGTGATCATTACAGAGCAGAAGTTTGGAAGTGTTTCTAAGACGGGGATGAAGTATTTCAATAAGTGAATTGTTACGCCCTAGGCTTAGAGTCCTACCAAACGCACCCAATCAGGCCTATTATCTTCTCAGCTTTTGAAAAGGTTAAGCGTTGTTGATAGAGATAGAACCCAATTAAACTTATATTAATGCTTCATCTGCCCTCGACCACTGATATGAGATTGGGATATCACATGAACAGTGAATACTGATTAATTTGTATCATTTTACTTTCTATGCACATCTTATAGTTGACCAATTGGATTTGTTGTCTTGAAGCTCTCTTCATAGTAAATGTGCATAAATCGTGATATCTTTAACAGAAGAGTGTCTTAACTGCGATTTAAAATTGACCGTAGGATCCTTAAAATGTCGACGGAAGAGCTGCAGTTATCTTTTGATATTGAGATGCCTGACGGTGTTAAGCAGCCAATGAACTATGCAAAGAATTTGTTGGAGTTCTGCTCATACAAAGCAATCAATGTATTGACGGCACGTTCTGATTACTTGAGCAGCAAGGAGTTTCGGCGCTTGACTTATGATATGATGCTTGCTTGGGAGGCCCCTGGTGCTGACGGTGAATCAATGCACAAAGTGAGACAGCATCATTGTTAGCTTATAATCTTTGTAAGATACTAGTACCAAGAACAGCATTTTATTGTTTAGTCGCCTGCTCATGCTCATATTTTTACGATTCATGGCCTGAGATATTTCCACCCCTTGGGTTTAATGGTACTTATTGCTGTCATAAATTCTCTTGATTTATAGGGAACTGCTTGTCGTAACCCGGGGGGTCAGGATGAGGATGGATGGTCTTTCTTTTACTCAAATTCAACTGACATGGCTGTTCAGGTTGTATTAGTGTGATTTAATTGGATGATTTCATGGCTACATGACCTTGGTGGACATCATATCTGTGAGCATCTACTAAGTCTATACGTAAGGTCTTGGTGTTTAAAAGCACTTAACTTTCCAGGTTGATGACGAAAAAACTGTTGGTCCAGAAGCCTTTTCTCGAATAGCATCTGCTTGTGCTGCAGTTGCTGATGTCATAACAGCACAAAATCTCTTTGATGCACTTACAAGCTCTTCAGGCAATAGACTCCACTTTCTTATTTATGACAAGTACCTGCAGAGCCTTGACAAGTATGCTCTTCTTCCTTCATTTTTATTACTCTATTCCTGGAAAGTTCACATGTGATCTACTTCTATTTCTAGGACTGTTCTGTTATGTAGTCCTATCTTTTGCAGGTCCATAAAATCTGCAAAAAATCTTTCGGGAGCATCATCTAACCTTCAACTCATTCAGGGAGAAATTGTCTTAGATGTCGATGGTACAGTTCCAACACAACCAGTCTTGCAGCATATTGGCATTTCAGCTTGGCCTGGTGAGACATTTTTCCACATAGGGAGATTTGATATTCATGGCACTTTTTTCCTCTTCTTTTTTTCAAAGAAACATTTTCTTCCTCTAGAGGCAGCAGACTAATACAAGACTTATTAGGAAATTATGTGCTGTGGAAAAAAAGAGAGCAGATACCATTCAACCAATCATGGATTATTCTGCTCCAAAGTCCAGTCTTTCAGAGCTACTTTCCCTTCTATTAACGAGGAAATTTTCACCAATTTTCACCAATACTATCTGTTCCAGTAGGAACAACCAACTATCCTGCTCCAGTCGTCCTTTTACTTTGATGTTTCAGAACATTTCTGCCAGTGGTGCTCCACGACATCCAACCGACTTCAAAGTTGTATTGCTGGTTGTGTCACATCTTTCCAGTCGACGAGACATTGTGTTGTGATTGATTGTCCAACAAACTGATTTGAACACCCACATCCCAAATTCAACGCCTTTCCAGTATTCGTAAATGGAGAAGTACTTGCTGACAAGGGATGAATCATTAGGCCCTATGACGAAGCTAAGCTCTCCATTTTTTTGGGCCATAGTATGTATCACAATATCCAGCAGTTAAATTATCAACTACTTGTGTTGTGTGGCCCAACCCAAAATCTCCCACTAGCGTGGCACTTGGTTCCGAGTGCTTTAATTTCCTACTTGTCTTGCATAAGAGAATGCATTTTATCGCACTTGATCTCTCAACTTGGAAGTGGATATACTCAAATTGTGGGTTAGAACATTAACAGTGATTTTATGGATTTTTTTTCAACTTCGGTTTGGGTTGGATAACAGATCTCTTTTCTAAGAATATGTGGATATTATTGACATACATGGTAAAAAAAAAAAAATGAGCTGTACAACCTGTGGCTTAACTGAAAAGGTATAACTTAACAGTTTTTTAGCCTCCCCTGGTTTGGATTCTAGGATTATGTATCTAGCGCAATTCTATAAATATCCAAAATTTTGTCGGATTTTCTTGCCTACTTTTATATGATTGTATTTGTATTTACATGTATGCATAGGAGTTTAAAGTGTATGTGGTTGAATTACCATATTTATTTTTGTTATAGTCTTCCATTGCCCATGTTTTTCCCGCTGTATGCTTCATGCTAATGGCACTTTTGATAAAAACAGGCAGGCTGACCCTGACTAATTATGCAATTTATTTTGAGTCTTTGGGAGTTGGATTATACGATAGGCCTGTCAGATATGATCTATCAATGGACCTGAAGCAAGTTGTGAAGCCTGAATTGACTGGGCCACTGGGTGCTCGTCTTTTTGACAAAGCTGTCATGTACAAATCAACTCTAATGTAAGTGTCCTGAACAAACGAAACTTTCTGGTGCTTCCAATTTAGCTCATTTCATGCTTTTCCTCTTTTATATACAGAGCAGAGCCTGTACACCTGGAGTTTCCTGAATTTAAAGGAAGTTCACGTCGGGACTATTGGTTGGATGTCTGCCTCGAAATATTGCGTTCCCATAGATTTGTTAGAAAATACAATCTCAAAGGGATTCAGCAGTCTGAAGCAATTGCCAGGGCAGTTCTGGGCATTTTCAGATATCGTGCAGTTAAAGAAGCTTTGCATATCTTGTCATCCCAATACAAGACATTGCTACCTTTCAACCTTGCAGAAAGTCTTCCTGGTGGTGATGTTATTTTAGAGACTCTGTCAAGTCAGTTGGCACTTTTGAATGCAAATGCTCAAAGAAATGCATCTAGAAACAATTATACCAAATCGCAAATGATAGCCTATCCAGTCTCGGTTCTGACATTGAGTAAATTGGAGTTAACTAAAGACACAGATACTACTTTAGAAGCTTCTTATCCTTCTGGATATGTTTCCGTTGGCGAAACAGATTCTTTGGAAACTGTGGTGAAACAGACACTAATTGACACTGGGAAGGCTGAAGCTGCACAAGCAACAATAGATCAAGTGAAAGTAGATGGGATAGACACAAATTTAGCTGTTATGAAGGTTATATATGCACTCTTACTTTTATTTATTACTTCCAACCATTTTTCACCAAGGAACCGTAGGTGTACATGGTCCTTACGTTCACAGTAGTTGTTTCAACTATTAAAAAGTTAATCATGTTAATGCCCATCATCCATTCTTCTTTGCTTGCATGTCTCTCTCTTATTCACGAGGGACTGTGGGTATTCACTCACTGAGGAATGCAAGGCTGGTATAATTTTTGAAAGACAGTTTGATGACTTTGGAGGTCATCAGTATGGTTGTCGAGGAAAGAAACTTGATCCTTTAACGAATCCCCGACCATCTAGCTGATGGAGGAGTTCACATCGTGGATTTCATCTTAAATGCAATGTTTGTTAGCATATTTCCCAACCATGTCTATTTTCTCGTTATCCCTTTGGTCTTTTGCTTCTTGGGCTGTGTTCTGCTATCAAGCTTTTACCTTTTGTTGAATTTTTTCAGGAGTTACTCTTTCCCATAATTTTAGTGGCTAACCATATTCAGCATCTGGCATCATGGGAAGAACCTCTTAAATCAACAGTATTTTTGGTGCTATTGAGCTACACAGTATTAAGGTAAGTAAATGGAGGTTGATATTCTCCCAATTTATAGAAACGTAGAAATGAATTTGGTTGCTTGTTTTGGGTTCTTAATGTCTCAGACTGTTGCATCGCGTGTATGGTCCACTTGACATGTAATGATTGTTAACCATGAAAATATGATGTGCTTTGCATAGAGAAGATTCACAGTACTCTGTTTCTTCTAAGTTAGTAATGGCCTTAAAACTTGGCCATGGTTAAAAAAAATGTCCCACTTAAGCATATAAAAAGGTCTCAGTTGGCATATGCCAGTATTGGAGCTCATCATTGTTTCTTTTCCGTCAACTTCAGTGCCTAGAATGAGTTATTCATTATGCTTGATGTATTGTGACTGTGTAAGGCTCGCTGTAATTCATTGCCAAATATAACCTGCAAGTTCCCTTCAATTAGCCGGAGTATTCTTTTCATATGCATGAGACATTGATGGTGTCCAAATTGTCTAGAAAGAATCTTAGAAGCCTGTGGCAATTTAATCTGCTCTCTGCCCTAGTGTGTGATGGCCAATCCTAGGTCATTATCCCCATTTGGGTGTTTTAACTATTTTTTATAGGCTTTTGCATGGTCAATCTGACTGAAGTTACAAGTGAAGCAAATAATAAGTATCCCATAGACTCCTCTTCTGTTTTTTTTTTTGTTTTTTTTTAGGTTTGGTGGAGGGGGGTCGTAGAGAACAAGAGAATGTTAATCTATCCCTTGCCCACAGCAAAAGAGAGGATTTTTCTCCAAATCTTCAACCAGTTCCATGAATGTGGGTATGGAGATTGGGGGATCACACCTCGTAGAGTCGCTGTAACATTGAAAAGTTTCTTTCTCCCCATAACATGCGATTTGTATCGTTGAACCTTCAGATGGAGTTGGGTAGGCACTAGGCATGACGGAAAATGACAATTTTAACACTTTGTTTTGCTTTTCCTACAGTGGATGGATTGGGTACCTATTGCCAGCAATCCTAGTGTTTCTTGCTGGTGTCATGCTATGGCGCAGACATTTTAACAAAGGAAAACCTGTGGAACCCTTCAAGATAACATCACCCCCCAATCGGAATGCAGTTGAGCAGCTTATCACATTGCAGGAAGCAATTTCTCAGGTTGAAGCATTAATTCAAGCTGGAAACATTATCCTTTTGAAGATGAGGGCTCTTTTGCTTGCTGTGCTTCCACAGGTAGTAATACTAGGATCCTTTGAATTAGCTTTTCCATTGTCTATGTGGAACTATGTGCTAATCTAGCAAACATGCCGCTCTCAGGTTCTCAGCTTTTCCTCCTTTGATGTGCCTATCTATTTACGCCATGTCTATTATTTTGCGTTGTTCTTTCTCCAGGCCACGGATAGGGTGGTGATGGTTTTGATTCTCACGGCCGTGGTCCTCGCCTTGATGCCACTGAGATTTATAGTCCTGATGGCACTTATCGAAGCTTATACTAGGGAGATGCCCCTTAGGAGTGACAGCAGTTACCGGTGGCTCAGGCGGGTGAGAGAATGGTGGTTTAGGGTACCGGCTGCTCCTGTTCAGCTCATCAAGCCAGATGATACCAAGAAAAGAAAATGATTTGTCAATTGAAGGATGAATTAATTGTAAAACTAACTGGTTTTGACCTGCCACTCTGCCAGCCAGCCTGATCACTTTCTAGCTACTTGATGTAAAATTGTAACATAAAACCATATTTGGCATTTCCATGTTCTTCACTTTCTGTACAACTCTTGAAGGTTGAAATCCAAAGAAACCCTCGAAAAACTTTCAAGAAGAAAGTTATAATGTGCTTCAAGTAATATTCCATAAGCCTTGGAAACAATAGAGACATTATTGTTGTAGAATTCGGCTCTGCTGCAAACAAATGGGAGCAGTGCTATTTGAGAATTCCTTACTACATGTAATGTAATACAAAAAAGATATACAAGAAGTTGTCCCAAGAAAGGGGAGCGCACACTGTCAGACATTGTCCGGCCAAAACTCTCTGAAGAATTGCCGCTCAAATTCTCTCTCTTGGAGCCGCCTTTCAACCTCCTCCATCTTCTTAATCCTTTTAGATATCATCTTCTCCTTTTTAGTTGATGGCCTGCCCCCCTCCTGACACAAAGTACCAACACATTATGATGAGTTAATATGATGGAATCCACAGCCGAGCAGCATATACGTAGGCGGTAACAGGGGATGGGGTCAGATTTATCCCGATGGAAATAAGAGTAATAATATAGTTTATAATGCTACAATGGCTATAGTAAAGAAAATTATACGAAAAGAAAATGACGGATACGAAATAACCATCGAGGATGCATTGGATGGCATCAAGTGGTTAATATTATTCCTCCAGGACAGCACTTCTTGTTTCAGAGAGGCACATAAAAGCATATTTTTTCTTCTTTTGGGCTGTGTAGCCAGTAACAATAACCTCAAATCCCATTTATGACTTTAAAAAAAAGATGCCGTATCGTAGCAGGATGTTCTATTTTGAAGG
Organism: Dionaea muscipula; assembly: GCA_028571145.1. Lineage (NCBI taxonomy): Eukaryota > Viridiplantae > Streptophyta > Magnoliopsida > Caryophyllales > Droseraceae > Dionaea > Dionaea muscipula. The sequence goes on from JAOWBR010026653.1 coordinate 6,795, forward strand.
AGCTCCAGTTGGAAGCATTTCACAAACTGGGGGGCTAGGATAGGATACAAGTTGATGAAAAGTGAAATGCTTGTGGTTTTTAACATCTCGTCGCGGGTTACCTCCATGCAAGTGCTAGGATCACGATGATTGGTAGAGGCTTAAAGTTCTTGAACCTTGAGATAACTTTGATGTAACAGTTAAAATGGTTATTTGAGCCAAAAAAGGAGATCACTATTCACACTTTGACAGGGTTCCGGGCTTGAAATTGTCACCATTATCATTGCACACATGTGATGATGATGTGCAGCATTGACCTCCTTGCTTTTATGCAGGACACATTTTTACAAGACACAAAGATACCAACTGAACGGCTTCATAAATTTTGTAGATGCATAAGTATCGACCACAAAACAGATGCTGGTTGGGTCTGCATAAAGGTGCTAGTTCTGGAATTACAGATTGTGGGCAAGGACATGCCCGGGGATTGCTGTGGCACAAACAGAAGTATAGAGTCCGCAAGAATTTAGAGGAGTCTTGCATAAAATATGAGCAAGGTAGAGGTAGTAGCTATTTATGATGTTGTTGGGCTGTTAACCGTCAAGATCCAGCACAGAGTTACCAGGTACATGGATCGGAAAGAACATTTAAATGGCTGTTACAGTGTTCTAGGAGGAGGAGAAAGCCTGACGTTTGGAAATATATCGCCCCTCCCCCCAGTTTTTGTTTAACAAAGCACAAAGCTTTTGTATCTCTCTAGTTCATGAGGCTAGCCATATCCACATGAATTTGTTTTAACTTTCTGAGGCAACTCCATTAAACAAGTTTGATTGGTGTGTATAAACAAAACTCTCTTCTTAAGCAATGTAGGAAAAAGAAGAGAAGAGAAGCTCAAAATTGATGAAGACATAATGATATTGAGCAATAGAAAAAAAGACATGACACCATATTCTTGCATCTATCAGAATGACCTTACCTTTTTGTGCTTCTCCATGGAGATGCCATTCTCGCAAGGATTTCTAGAATTCTTCTTCACTTCAACAGCACCCAACCCACGCTTATTCTTCTTCACACATGCCTCCACGGGCTCTAGCCTACCCTGTTTACAACAAAGTAATTAAGTCCGTGCACCTTTTCCATTTAGCAATGACACAAGTGCAATCCAACTTAACTCTCAGCATTTTTTTTCTTCTTCCAAATGTACTGGTTTGTTAGTCAATGGTGACTAAAGCATTCAAAACACACAAAAGATCATTGGAGCAATTTTTAACATGAAATCGATGTAAATCTAATTGTGATCACAAATGAAATTAGCACTACCCACTAGCCAAAAACATTGTTGGTCTAAGCACAAAATTCTCATCGGAGATTTAGAATGATAGTAAAAGAAATAAGCAAGGAAAGCTGGGGTTAAGACATAGAAGGGGAAGAACCTGTTCATAAGCTCCAAGGCCAGTGCCCTCCTTCCATCCATGCTTCTTCAAGAGCTGTCAATTAACCAAATCCTGAATAAGCATAGCTTTCGACGGGTGAGAGACCGTTCATAATAACAATAATAATAATAATGCCGGACAAACAAACACAATGTAGTGAAACAAAACCTACAAGTAGATCGATGGATAATGCGACTAAGAGTAATCTGCCTGTTGTGTTGGATAAAACTAGGAAACTTAAATTGTTGGGAACCTTAAAGTTCAAGGAACGTCAGCCGAGATTTTCTATATACACCACACACATCTCCCGCCAATAATTCTAATTTTTTTGTTTGGTGGTCTTGATTAAATAGTTCGATAGACCAAACCGAACAATGGATTGGACCGAACAGTTCGATGGACCGGACCCAACAGTTCGACAGAATCGAAACGAACAGTTCGGCCAATACTTAACGAACATGCAGTCACGTGAGTTAAATATTTGAGGGTGCCCTACCTAGTGCCAATGAAACAATTTCAACCTCCCATTGGCTCAATCAACGCCTAGGCATGGATTCAATTCATTCCCTTGTCTTGCTACGAAGACCGATTAAGGACCAAGGATAAGCTATGTGAATGCGAGGACAGATGAGATAGCAAGGAACATCTCTCAAACGCAGTTACGCAGAAGATACCGTAGGAAGACGAAGCAGGAGAATCGATGGCCTAATAATATCCACTAATTGGAAAGTTAGGGTTTTGAGCAGAATAACCTGAAAGCCGATGTTGGATGAATCGATGGCGGCAGCTGCTGCTGCCGGAGCTGAATACGAAGAAGAAGAAGAAGAAGGAGTGATGGACCCGAAATTGTAGTCATCGTGATGTTGTTCCCATTCCATCGTCTTCGTCTTTTTTCTCCGTCTCTCCCGTCCTTGATAGGTAACAAGTTTAAGGGAGTTTCTGTTCTTTTTTTTTGTTTTCATTTTTATCAAAAATAAAAAATAAAAAATGTATTTGATTTATAATTTATAATTTATAATTTGTCAATATGTTTTTGATATTTAAGAATTTCTACCAAAAACACAAAAAACAGTTTTTTATCATTTTCTGCATTTTGAAGATTTTGAACTAAAAACTGCTTTTTGTTTTTAGAAAACAGAAAATAAAAAATTCAAACCAAACACGTTTTCTGTTTTCTGTAAAACAGAAAACGGAGTAAACCAAACGCATATAGACGTGTCGTGACTCGTGTCCGTGTAATGTACTATAACTAGCAGTTATTTGTGCCTTCGGCACGATAAGCACGTTACTCTCGTAAAATAAAAATCATCGAAAAATATATGTTAGCAACTTTTTTAAAAAAATCAATAAAAAATAAAATTATAAATCATAAAATAATATTAAAAATTCGAAATTATTGTATTAATATTAGTCTTATTTGGATTACCTCAACATTTAAAAAAAAATGACTATAATATTATATAATTTTTATTAAATAAATTAATAAAAAATTCACTTTTATTAAAAATACTAATATTATAAAAAAAAAATATTCTCACCTCACACCAACCTACTTTATTACCGACTCCACCCCACTTTATTATCTCTACCCCACTTTATTATCCACCCCATTAATTTATTACACCCTATTTATTACCCACTACAAGTCTACACCTCTTTTTAATCTGAAGGTTGATATTTCTTCCCGCCCTTTTTTATCATCCTATGGTCGAAAATGTCTTGACATATTTTGGGTGCAACATTTCAAAATATGTCATTCTTTGTACAATAGATTTATATAATTTTTTAATAAAAATAAAAATAAAAACTATATTAATATTAAACTCGTTTTTGATACTTGTATAAAATTATGAATATGTAAAAGGGGGAGAGAGAGAAAAAAACAGTGATGTTCCAGCAACTGTCACTGATATGGACCAGTGTCTGGGTGTAATTTCTCCCATTAAAATATGCATATCGACTCAAAACACGACTCAACATGCGAGTTTTCTGTTTTCTCTGACATAATATTGTCCTTTTGAACACATGGCCATTGGGTTAACGTTGTGGATTCCATAGACTGAAATGAGTTTTTGGTTAATTCGTTTCATTAGAGAAGAAGAAGAAGCCTGTAGATAAAAGGCTTTTTGTTTCTACACCCGTTCCATGCATTCCATTCTCCCTTTCTAATAATGAACAATGGTATGTCATAATGTCAATATCCAAATTAAGGTGATGATAACAGGAGAAATCCATATTCTTCATCGTCGAAACCCAATTAGAAGAAGAGACACTCAATTAAGGCTGAGGATATATATCCCAACATACTTAAGCACCCTACCTCTGTTTTCTTTCTTTTCATGTCACGTTTTCCCCCTTAATTTTCTCATCTCCACTACTCAAAAGTGTGTATTTATTTGAGAAATGAAAAGCTATATATTTGCTGATCACCCACGGGCAAGGACGATTTCAGGAAGTATTACGAGGAAAAGCACCCTCAAGAAAAAAAGATGGTGAGTAGTATACAATGATGTTGCTCTCTCTTTACATGTTATATAGCTCACAGTCAACACACTATATTTATCGAATCTTCTGTGTATTGCATCGTTACGGATTATGTGCGGTCGACTCCATTTAGTGAGATTTGATTTCGAATCTCGATAATAGAAAAGTAAGGAGAAATGACAGTTTATAACTGTGGAAATGAGTTGCATGCTTCAAGTCATCACATCTGCAAAGTTAGAACTTAGGATTATCAACACATTATGCAGTCAAAGCTTAAAAAATAATTAGAAATTAATAAGCTGTGGAATTATGTTTGTTTGTTTGAGGAGAAGCAACTTTACTTGGATAGAGTTGCAGAGGTGAAGACAAAGTATAAAAAGGACATGGAGCTAGGCTTATATGGCTGACAAGAGCATTGTAAGAACAATATATGATAATAAATTATCTCTGATCTGGTTGTGTTGATATGTATGCCATCATGATTCATGTCTATGCCTTGCTAAGAGCATCCCTAGTGGTCATATATTTCCAGTTTTTTTTTTTTTTTTTCCTCTCTCTCTCCTCCTCCACATCAGTCCTCCATTTTTGTCTACATTTTTTCAACCACTGAGAAAGGAATTGGACGGGTTCAGCTCCAAATCCAGCTCCACCTCCATTTTTTCAGCTCGAGCCGTTGAAGGAAGTGAGGAGAGACGGTTGGAGAGAGGGAAAAAGAAGAGAGAGAATGAGAGAGGGGAAAAAAAGAGAGAGAAATAAATACACAATATCATTGTGGAACTACACTGTTTTTATCCTTCTAATTTTTTGATACCCTTTAAAAATCTCTAAAACTCATTTTACATCCAATTTTTTGAGTTTTTTACTTCTTAATTTTTTTTTATACCAATAAAGATGCTCTAATGGAGTTGTATCAAATGTTTTTTTTGCGTTGTAGGATTGTTGAGATGATCAACGTGATGATGGTGATGATTTTGCTGCTGCTAATGCTTGATGATAGTGATGGTGATGGTTTTGCTGCTGCTAATGCTTAAAATTGTTGGAATGATATTGCCGTAGGATTCTTGGTTCCTTGTAAATGATTTTCATTGTAAGGTTTTTGTCATTTTGTTTCATTAAAAACTTAAAAAGTAGTGACAATTTTGTAATGTTAAAATTTGTTCTTTATTATCTCTTCTCTATCATAAATGATCAACTTAAGATACCAACAAATAACTACTTAAAAGTATTATATTGAGTTGAAATTTGCTGTAGAAACTGACAATTCTTCGTGAGAAAACTGATCAGCTTGTAAGAATTCTCATTGATAACATCTACCTAGGTTACATTTGTACTTACCGAGTACTAGCGTTGAGAGCCAAGGGGTGACACGATATGAAGTTGCATCTCTGACAACGGAAAACCCTTCGCACTTTTCAACTCTATTTTGCCCTAATTCTTGCACTTCACTGTCAACTCAAGCAGAAACCTTTTCGTCTTCGAATCAATTTTTCCGAGCAAAGCTGCGGTTTGTGTAATTTCATCGTCGGACATCGAAGCTTAACGCCGCCGGAAGAGCTTGCCTTTCACCGAGGGAACCCTAGTCAATCGGGCGATTTTTTGAGAAAGTTTCAGGTACTGGTCCGAGATCAAATCGTGTTTCATGGGTTTTGTATCAGTGAAATTGTTTCAGAAGTGAAACTTTTTGAGAAGCTTATTGTCATTTATGCTGCAAAAGTTCACCCGGGCTATGTTTGAACTAGATAATATGTGCCTAGCAGCTGAGGTCTGTTGTGGGTTTGATGGGTTTGCTGTTATGCGTGGACCTGGTGTGGGATATTATGATCAGAAGCGTGTTTAGGTCGGTAACTGGCAAATGGGCTGATGCTTGCTGTTAGATCCATAACAAATGAAGTGAAATTGCTTTGAGCATTGTAGAAAATGCCTCCTATTAAAAATTTCCTTTAATGAAGTTTGGAAAGATTACAATGTAGTTGAGCAGGTTTTAGTGGCGGTGACACCTGTTAAGACTAGTGTTCATGATGAAATATGAACAGTCTAGGAATTGGAGTTGTGGCCCTTCTTTCGTTGTCGGGGATATTTGTTCGCATTGATTGCATATAGGTGATGACACGGTTATTCTCATGACTGGACTTCTCTTTTTACTATGATCCCCCGTGCTGATAATGCTATGGATTTTATGTTAAAGATGTTAATGTGGTCTTTTCATCTCTATCAGAATTCTTTCTAAAGAGGGGCTTAGGCTGCTGCTACATAGAAACTCTTATTCTCTCGAGTGTCAGTTCTGTTTAGGGGTATGATAAATGTGGGCTGAAGCCTGGTGTTAATGCGGGGAAAAAGATGCTTTAGGCTTAAAAGGTCATTCTGGTGGGTAGGATGCTTCCTTTTACGCGATGACTTCACTCGGGCCGCTTTCAGACAGTTTCTCAGTTGACATTGAGAAATCTAAGCAATTATTGGAAATAGGATCTTCTAGAAGTTCTTTTAGGCCCATGGAGCAGTTAGATCTTGTATAATTCTTTGTGCTAATGGATGAATCCTTTAGTTCTTTGATGATTTTGTTTGATTAGTAACTGTGTGAAGGTCTGTGTGGCATCCTTGATCCTTGGCTATCAAATGAGTGAAATGCGATTCCTTTTATGTGCCATTTTCTTCGTAGAAAATTTTGATTGTGTACTTGAGGTGAATTTCCACTTTTGCAAACTATTGCTGATGGGTAGGCACCATCCTATCCATAGTTATGGATTCAGATTCACCAATTCTGGGTTTTTTGTTTGTGCTTTATCAGAAATGAAACAAAGTTCTTGATATTGTGGACCTTTCAATGATCTTTTGGAGTTTACTCAGATATGTTGCTCTTTCTTTGCTGAGCGCTTCTACAGCTTGGTTTTAGCACGTCCAAGGCAGCTGGTGAGTTATTCATCTAACCATGCTATTCTGTTCTCCATTTCCGATTTTTGATCAAGACACCCAATGAAAGCTCGTTTGTTCCTCATACTAACGTTTTGAACTTGTTTAACATCTGCAAGGTTCGGCCGCCATTCGATACATAGTTCCTTGAGGGCTGTAAAGATCATCATTCAGCTTGCTGTGCTGCAATGCCAAGTATTGATCTAGATTCAATACTTGATTCTGATGATAGTATTTTTGATACAGATTGTGATGAGGATGAAGTTGTTTCCTCACCACCTCCAGCGTTTTCTTCATCCACTCATCGGTTCCTTCCTGATTGGGCTTCTCCAGTTGATGCCGGTTCAGAAATTGGAGGTTAATTCTTGTTACATTTGGCCCTTCTAATATGTTATTGTTATTCTGTGTATACATATACAATATGATGGATAAATTTAATGAGCAGATTATGGAGCTAAATATGCTAGTTCATCCGGTGAAGTGCCTAGTCGAGGACAATTTTACACTAATTACCATCCTCATCGTGGTGCACATTCATTTCCTAGTTATGGTGCTGATACTCAAGCAACGAGTTCCCGCATGCACCTGAATGACGATTCTAGGTACTCTAAAGAGAACAGCAGCAACGGGCGGGTAGCTAAAGGTTCTGCAAGTGTTCATTTCAACAATTCAAGAAGCACTAACCCGTCACAAAAGGAATATGAAGATCACTTGACTCGATACAACAATAGCAGCAGCCGTGTTCATGACATTCGGAATTTTCACGATTCATCAGGTCGTGGTGGGTTCATTAGTAAGGGTGATGATGATGTTGTCATGTTGGATAGGAGTGGAAGGATTCTTCCGCCTACTTTAACACGTGCAAGGCCTGCTCTTCCTGCAACCAGTATCTCAGTTGATCCTGTCCTTCATGCTGCTATGGCTGAGGGGCCGACAGGGCATGATGAGAGATTGATTTACCAGGCTGCATTGCAGGTATTTGTAATAGTAAGATTCTGTATTAGTCCATACATTTTAATGATGTATCTCATGCTTGTTGCATAAACTGACATGAAAATTCTATGGACTGGTGGTCTAGATGCGCTGCCCGTTCTTGTTGGCAGTATTTATGTAGATGGGGAATTCCTTGCAAAATGATCGTAAATCAATCACACCTCAGTCCCAATTGATTTAAATTCCTCAAGAACCATTCTTTGTATCTCAAGAACCATTAGCTTATTTTACTGATTGAATATAGGAGTTGCTGGATCGCTCAAGAACGACTCTTTCTATGTTTGAAGTTTGGAGGCTCTTTTGTGCAGTCCATACAGACTCCTATTTTTTTCTTGCAATCACAATCAAATCGCTAGTTACTACAGTTAGATATATATTCAACACCATGTATTGTCTTCAATCATGTTGTAATCTCTTAAGTAAGATATGTAATTTGATTTCCTTTTTTTGTTCACAAAACTATGCTGTAGATCCTTAATGTATAAACTTCTCACTTGGGATATCAGAGCTGGGTTATTTGAAAACTTCTTATCTTACTTGGTGTAGCTTATTACATGGGTCGTGAGTTGTATCTTAGCTTCTGTCTGGGCATGCGTCCTTTGATTGATGCTGCATTCTGCGCCTGTTGCACCTCTACTGCTGTTTTCTTGATCTACCAATTGGTCAAGAAAGTTTTTCTGATGGTATGCCTTTAGGAAATCTCTAGTACTTTCGACTTTATGATTCTATTCCAGCTTTTTTTCAGAGCCTTATCCGCCCATTTTACATGTTAGGCGAAGCCAGTGTACTCTCTACCCAGCTGCATAATGATAGAAAGAGTAGGGCTTACTGCCAATGCACCAAAATTAATGGCAGGTCAAGTTATATAGTTCTTGACAAATTTTCTCTTTTATACTAAAATGGTGAACTTCAACCTAATAAGTTGCCGGTTGCCCAGAAAATATTACTTGCCTAGACCTTACAGTATAGACCTTTTGGCAATAATCTCACCCTTATGAAAGAATGTGATTTGAATACTTATATTCTATTACTAGTTTATTATAAGCGGTGCAAGAATTTTTTCTGTATTAAAGCACATCTCTTTTGGGACAATCCTTTTCAACCAAATTCTGACCTTTGCAAATTTATTCGTATCAACAAAAAATGTTGATAACAGAGATCTCAACGAATGAGTAGATGATAGACATTGCCGTACCTAAGGAATGGGCATTTTAAAAGAAGTCTATACCCACTCTTTTCTCCTTAGATTTCTGTTGAAATTTTTGATCTACTATTCAATTTTCTGTTAGTTTATAGTACTGCAGTCCTCATGATCTATGTATCTTTCCTGTGTTTCTGTTCATAGTTTCATTGCTTTGTTAATTTATGATTGCCGCAGGATCTTAGTCAACCAAAATGTGAAGCCAACATTGTCGACGGTCTTCTGTCAGTCCCTTTGTTGAGACACCAGGTTCCTTTTAAAATCTTTCTTCCATCTATTTTTTAAATTTCTCCTGGTTCTGATAGTTAGATATGGGGGCTGTTGATCTCAAAGCTGATTTTTTTAGTTCCAGAGCAGGTCCCTTTGCTCTCTCTCCCTCCCTCCCTCTCCCTCTCCTTTCATTTCTTTGAAATACCTGTTCTACTTCTACCGTTATGCTAGCAAAGGTTTCACAACTCTTTGAATTTTGAAGACAAGCACAAGAGGTAATTCTTTGTAGGTTTGTTTTCTTTCCAACTTATCACTATTCACTGTCGCCACTACTCCTCAATCTACTTGCTGTCCACCACCAATGTCCGATCTTCCTCCATCTTGTCATCTCAGACACCACAGTTTTGATTCTACCCACAAAAAACTCGACTGTGAATTTCATTAGATCACTTAAACAATGTACAACAGGGAAAATAATATCCGCAAAAATATCAAATTTATTCTTCTCGTTTCCCAATATCTCAAATTTATTCTCTACTTTAATTGGTGTAGACTTTGTTGAATACTTAACTGTAGTGTCAATTTAAGTTCTATTAGCAAATTTAAACAAAATTTGGGGCACATAACTAGCAACTTGATGGCGTTGTATATTGCATCATTGTTTGTGGCTCTCATTTTCATATTCCTCAGCTACTATTATGGCCCGCTAATAAGCTTTTTGTAAGTGTTTCTCCCTCATCTTCTCTCTAGCTCATTCCCTTCCCCGTCTTTTTAATTCCCCGCTTAATATAAAAGGAGATTGATGGAGAACATTCATCCTTCAGAGGGAAAGAAAGGGGAATGGGGAGTGAAGGCTTAGGCTTCATGGTAAGGGGCAGAATAATTAGGTTGTGGTTTGGCCAGCGACAATGACTGTTTGTGCTCAAGCAGAACAACAAAGAGATGACGTAAAAGAAGGCAAGTAGTCAGGGCATTTTTGACAACTCATTAAAATAGAAGGGATGTTCTCTGGGATTAAAAGAAATCAGCTCTGAAATTAGCAGCCTTTTTTTTTTTTTTTATATATTCCAGATTTTCATCTACAGTTATAAAATCACAAAGAAAGTTTGCTGAGGTTTGAATCCTTGTGATCTAGAAAATTGCTCTGCAGTGGATGCTTCAGAAGGAAACTAAAAGTCTGCATTGTTTGGGTGGAATCCTAGCAGATGATCAGGTTAATGTGATCCCTAAGACATGCATGCTCAGGTTACATGCAGTAATTTCTTTTGCAAGTGCTTATGTATGGTTGGTCTCTGATTTAACAGGGTCTAGGTAAGACTATCTCAATGATTGCCCTCATACAGATGCAGAAGCACGCCCAATCGAAGTCCAAGTCAGAAGATCAGTCTGATCGTAAAGCTGAAGCATTTTTATTGGATGATGATGATGATGAGGGAACTGGCATAGCTGATGCTGAAAACGTCGGGCAAAATGGGGATCTGAATAGTGTGAAAAGTAGCTCAAAAGCAAGCTCTTCACAACAGACTGTTCCTAGGATGAGACCAGCTGCTGGTACATTAGTTGTTTGTCCAGCAACTGTTCTGAGGCAGTGGGCTAGAGAATTGGCTGACAAAGCTGGGGATGAGGCAAAGCTTTCTGTATTGATTTATCATGGTGGCAGCAGGACTAGGGATCCTACCGAGTTAGCCAAATATGACGTGGTTCTCACCACATATGCTATTGTACTTCATGAGGTGCCCAAGCAGTCTTTGATTGATGAAGATGGTGTCGAGAGAAAAGCTGCCGAGGAGTATGGTTTATCTTCTGATTTTCCCATGGATAGGAAGAGGAAGAATCCATCTAACACTAGTAAAAAGGGGAAGAATGGTAGGAAAGGCATTGATAGTTTCTCAGGTGATAGTGATAAAGGTGCACTTGGTAGAGTGAGTTGGTTGAGAGTTGTGCTGGATGAAGCACAAACAATAAAGAATCATAGAACCCAAGTGGCTAGAGCATGCTCTGGTCTGCGAGCAAAGACAAGGTGGTGTTTATCTGGAACACCTATACAAAATGGAATTGATGAGTTGTTTAGCTATTTCAGATTTCTGAAGTATGATCCATATGGTAAATACAAATCATTTGTCGAGGGAGTGAAAATTCCAATATCAAGGAACCCAGTGCATGGTTTCATGAAGCTTCAAGCTATTTTAAGGGCTGTAATGCTGCGTCGTACAAAAGGTTTTTCGTTTCTCTAAACAATCATCTTGTTTAACATGTTCACCTGCAATTCAAAGATCATTGATCTTTGCATTTTTCTTCTCATGTTGAGCATAATTTGTTTTCTTCTCTAAGCCTTTTGATTGCCCTATAAATTGTCAAATTAGCTATTTTTTCCATTCATCATTAACTTAAACCAAGTTTGTTGAGATGTGAGGTTAAGCCACTATGAATGAGTTGTCACAAGAAAGATGAGAGCTGGACTCTCTGTTCTTGTCCATGTGAGTTTTTTACCATAAGATTTGAGAATGTCAAATCCCAAAACATGTTGGCAAAGAAACTTTTTTCACATTGAGCGTCTAATTTGGAATGCATATGACTACTCTGCATGTATTCAATTTTGAATTCATATCACTGCATATATTTAATTTGAAATGCAAATAACTACTCTGCTTTGTTCTTTTCGGTAGCTGTGTATAGCAGTTTTGGAGTGACATGAAAATTGACCTAGAAAACAGATTCTGATTTCCCAGAGTTTGTCAATATACAGCATTGGTTAATTAATTACCTTGAGATTTCATGGAAGAATACTTCTTAAGGTTGACATATAGCTTCTTCACTATAAGGATCATATGAGTAAAGAATTTCTATATGTTTTCCTTATCGCTGAAATTTAAATTATTAATTAAATAAATTGCCTCTAATATTTAAATGAATGGATGAGGAACATGATTCATAACTCTCATGAATGTGTTTGGGACATTAGTTTGTCTAGATGACAAGACTTACCATTAAGCGTATCTCGTGTTATGGAGGCTGTTTTTCACCCATCTTTAAGTCTAGTTAGGATTTAGTATTTTGATCCTACCATATGGTCGAGCATTTCATTAATTTCTTGTATAGTGGTCCAAGAGGACTAGACCGACCTTGTGATTAGAGGGGACCCTGACCTTCTTAGTCATAGGATCTGTGATGTGGATGAGCTACTCTTTCCTAAGTTACCAGGAACATTCGGTGTGTTAGTTTCCCTTGTGAAATGCACTTCAGAGAAAGTTGCTCGTATGCGGAACACATATGGTGTAATTGATCCCGGGCTATCCTAGAGAAGTAAGCATTTCCCTGGTAGAGATGATTTTGATGGCTGCCCTCAATTCTACCATTCTAGTGCCTGGTTTCTTGATGCACATGGATATCCATCCCATAGACGCTCTTCTCCAACTTTCCTACTAATCATTATAGCTTTCCATTACATCCTTTGAATTTCATCATTCACACTTTTTCTTGCCAATTTATCAAACAAAGCTCAGAGGACAGATTGCAACTGGATACTGATTTGAGATGTCTTGGCCATATGCTGCATCTTCTGTGCCCACATAGATCTAGTCTGTTGCTTTGATGAATTCATTTTCAACTTGCTGCAGACCTCTCTTCCATGAGAAACTGGTTGGAAAATGCAAACCAAACAATAATTTTTGTCCATTTGCTTCAATTTGAATTATATATTCTATAAAAAAAGGGTGGACACTTATATTTCTCGATTCAATAACCTAAAAGGCTTTACAGCTGTTCCTTTTTTCCCCTTTTTGCTGGAACCTAAATCTATAACAATTTAAAATTGGAATTTCTACTATACTGAGATCTCTTTATCATAGAACTCCTCTTTTTGTTGCACCGTTTGATAATTGTTGATTATCATTATTCCTTATTTTCCAGATACTTTACTAAACGGTGTGCCGATTATTAGCCTGCCCCCCAAAAATGTGGAGCTGCAAAGAATAAATTTCACTCCAGAAGAGCGGTCCTTCTATGCCAAACTGGAAACCGAGTCAAGGAAACGGTTCAAGGTGTTTTCCCTTAGTGCAGATTAAAGTTATGATTGCAATGTGGTATCTTCTATTATTCCTTGGTGTCAATTTGTTATCTGGATATCTACTGTGAGTTGCATCCTGGAATGTTAATAGCTGGGGGCGGAGTTGTGTCAAAAGGGAAGTTATTTTCTTGATATGAAAGGAAGACATTGCTGTTTAATTTTGTTTGATATGGAATGAGGTAGATTGGCTGTTATCATGAGTCATATTGCTAGAAAGCTGTCGTGGTTCTTGGGAACCAAATACTACTTCGAAATCAAGCTTTTCCCTACTTAATTTTCAGCAGTCCAGGGTTGAACTCGCCATTTTCTCTCTGTTAAGCAATATGTCTTGCTTCTTGCTCCCCCCCCCCTCCCCCCTCTTTCCTCCTTTTTTCAAAGGCTTTACCACTTTCAGTGTGGCTTGCTATTGTGTTGTTATCGGCAATTAAATGGGCAGGATATTCTTTGTTTCAGAATTCACTCATACTTTCTTGTGAATCTGAATTGGTATCCTTGTGTTGCAGGAGTATGCCGCTGCTGGCACACTGAATCAGAACTATGCAAACATTCTATTGATGCTTTTGAGACTTCGCCAGGCCTGTGACCACCCACTACTTGTAAAGGGGTTTAATACAAGTTCAGCTCGAAGAACTCCGGTTCAGAGGGCAAAGCAACTTCCCAGGCGTCTGTTGCTTGATTTGTTACGTCGCTTGGAGACATCTTCTGCCATCTGTCGTGTTTGCAGTGTATGTGCTTTCCACTACCTGGTGTCCTTGTCTTGTGTTGCATCATTACCTCTCTTCGGGCAAGTTTCATTTGGGATCTATCATGTTTAAGATTGACTACCTTGATAACATTTATTTGAGGATTTTAAGTCTGTGATCCATCCTCTTGGTAGCTAGCTGCATAACCATAGTGCTTATTTTATTGGCCAGATGCATTCAGTGTTTTATATGGTTGGTGGTGGTGTAGGAATTGGATTTCTTATTCGGAGACATTTTATGAAATCCTTTTTGTTTCCCTTCAATTATTTGAGCATTGTTGTCATGTCTTGCACTTGGACAAGCCTAATTATCTTTAACTCGATTTCCAGATACTATGACGCGGAATTCACTTCATACGAGGATCTCTTGTTTGCGGACTATACATTTGCATTCCAACTAAATCATTTTTGTTCTCGTTGCCTATACAGGACCCACCCGAGGATGCAGTTGTATCAAAATGTGGTCACATTTTTTGCTACCAGTGTGTGGCAGATTACCTGAGTGGAGACGATAACACATGTCCGGCCCCCCGTTGTAGGGAAAAACTAAGTGATGATGTTATCTTCTCGAAATCTACTTTAAGGAGATGCCTTTCCGATGATGTCCATACCACTTCGCCAAATGATGACCAGCCTGATAGGAGTTCATTATTGATGAAGAACGAATATAGCTCGTCAAAAATTAGGGCAGCGCTTGAGATCTTGCATTCCAGTTCTAAATCACAAAGTCCATGTATTAATCTGGATGATCCAGCTGGTTCAAGCTGTGATCAAGATTCTATGGTAACTGACGCGCAACCTCATAAGACGGTTGATTCCCGATCAGAGTTGCCTATCAAAACTCTTATCTTCTCCCAGTGGACTAGCATGCTAGACCTCTTTGAGATGTCACTGAATAACACCTGCATTCAGTACAGAAGACTAGACGGAGCTATGAGTTTGGCTGCAAGAGATCGGGCGGTTAGAGAGTTCAATACGGACCCTGAGGTGGGTTTCTTTCCCCTAAAAATTCTCAAGTTAATGTTAAAATAAATATAATTTATGGACCTTCTACCCAAATGTCAAGTTGGTTTCTTAATATAATAATCGTATCAGAGCAAGCGTGATTAAATGTCACGAGTTCGAATTCTGTGAACGCGACCCCCATTTGTTTAGCACTTGGTATGAGGTGGGCTAGTGCATAGTCCACGCTTTAAGTCCAAAAGTGGCATTCGTAAGAGGGTGTGCTAAGATAAATATAATTCATGGTCATGGGCCTTCTACCGCAAGGTTGACCTTTTGATAGAGTTAATATTGACCTATTGTCCAACTTTGCTCATCGGATGAAAAAAAGCATATAACATCATCACACGTTGAATGACCTATTGTCCAACTTTGCTCATATTGACCTATTGTCCAACTTTGCTCATATTGACCTATTGTCCAACTTTGCTCATCGGAGGTTGTTTGTTTGATTGAGCATTTGTCATGGTAATCTACATTTGCTTTATTTCAGGTGACTGTCATGCTGATGTCACTCAAGGCAGGGAATCTAGGCCTGAATATGGTCGCGGCTTCTCAGGTCATTCTTTTGGATCTTTGGTGGAATCCGACAACAGAAGACCAGGCCATTGACCGAGCTCATCGGATTGGACAAACTCGACCTGTGAGAGTATCACGTCTTACAGTGAAAGATACTGTGGAGGACCGGATACTTGCCTTGCAGGTACAAGATTTTGCATATTTAGGTTTTCATTCTGTGGAATGAAAATTTGCATTCATTTAGAAGAAAAAAGGAATACAATGCCCCATTTTACCTCTTTGTGAGGAAAAAAATCACTGTTTTTTCTCTGGTTAGGAGAGTCATTTCCTGTTCAATGTCAGGAGATTGAAGGGCCATCTTCCTTGTTCTTATGGTCAGCAATCCAAGCAGTTACCACTTGAAACTAATTTGATTCTAATCCTTTCCATGATAAGTAATATAGACAATGATATGTTCTATCCCTATAAATTTTATCTTGAAATGGAACTGGAAGAGGGAAAAAATATATTTGTATGTTGCTTTGATATGACCCCTAGGAAAAGTTCTCTAATGGCAGTCTCCTCCAAAGTCATCACTTTGTGGAAAGTATTTTCTGCTCTATCAAAAGGAGCATGACTTCTGCAGTCTTCTTTATATGACTTATAATCAGGTAGCTATGGAACTTGATAATAATCATGAAAATCGATGGAAAATAATGGAAATGAATGAAAATAAGCTAATTCCTTCGTTTCTGAGTAAAATGAGTGTAAAACTTGATTATGATCAAGGAAATCGATGAAAAATATTGGAAATGGATGAAAACGAGTTAATTTTTTCATTTTCATGTGAAATCAATGTAAAACTTGATTATAATCATGGAAATCGATGGAAAACAATAAAAATAGATGAAGACAAGCTAATTCTTTCGTTTCTATGTGAAATCAATATAAAACTTGATTATAATCATAGAAATCAATAGAAAACAATGGAAATGGATGATAAAAAGTTAATTCTTTCATTTCCATGTGAAATCAATATAAAACTTGATTATAATCATAGAAATCTCCAAATGAAAATGGTCAGCTATCCAAGTAGTTACCACTTGAAGCTAATTTGATTCTAATCCTTTCCATGATAAGTAATATAGACTATGATATTTTCTATCCCTATAATTTTATCTTGAAATGGAACTGGAAGTGGGTAAAAAAAATATTTGTATGTTGCTTTGATGACCCCTAGGAAAAGGTCATCACTTGGTGGAAAGTATTTTCTGCTCAATCAAAAGGAGCATGAATTCTGCTGTCTTCTTTATTTATATAATTTGTTTTGCTTGCATGCATTGCTGAAGATATGGTGCACAAAGTTGCTTCTTCTGAGCTCGCGCCGATGAATGAAACAATGCTCTGCCTTGAGCTATAGGACTTAGATGAATGAATTACTGATATTTCTGCAGGAAGATAAGAGGAAAATTGTTGCTGATGCATTTGGAGAAAATAAGAGTGGTAGCTCTGGAGCTGGTCCTACTCTTACAATTGGTGATCTCAGGTATCTATTCAACTTGGGGCCTACCGGCAACTGAACACGGGCGGGCATCGTGCTTGTACTGCTACATGGTAGCTTCTCTCTCTCTCTCTCTTTTGTTTTTTTGGAGAGAAGTTCAAATGAAATCGACGGATATTGCTGATTACATACGTCGCCACAACAGGGCATCTGGTGGATCTTCACCTGTACTGTAGTAGTCCAAGAGCTTTTGATCCCAATTACCGTCGGGATTTTTTGTTGCTATGAAAACTGCAAGAATCCAGTGCCCAAGTCTGTTGTTGTAAATTCCCCAGCTTTCATTTTTATTATTATTATTCTGCTTCAGCGTGGAATGATAGTTTTAGTTAATCTATGGTTCGTCGTCTCTCATGTAAGGCCTGTTCATATTCTATATGCACTGTTTGTACATCCCATTATCAAGCAGTAAAAGGGGGAAGTTTCCCCCTGGTCGTCTTTTGAGCTCATTTGGAGTCCCGTTATCTTCTTCTTTGGAATGCTCATTCAGTGTTTTCGAAGGCATACCCCCTAGGTGAGGAGCGTTTGATCAGGCGTTGTCCAGATGCAATTTTTCAACCTAAAATGATTTCGTGTTTAAAGAAGATAGTGGGATATTAGACCCTATTTACCGTATTAGGAGTACTACAGTGTTTAGACATAAAGTTCTAGATCTGAAAAAAGAGGGAAAGATCGAGGAGTTCAAGCCTTCAAGGTGAGGAGAATGTAGAGAACATATTTGATTAGATTTGAATGGAAAGTACTTGTTTACACATCCTGATTGTGCTATTGACGAAGAATTTTAGTTGTTTTAAGTTATAAAC
>JAOWBR010026654.1:0-16221 GCA_028571145.1 Dionaea muscipula
GAAAAGGGGAAGGGGATAGCCGAGACTAAGAGAGAAGGGAAGGAGAAAAGAAGAAGAAGAGAAACACTTAGAAATCTTATAGTTCTCATTGGATTTGTTCTTGAATTCTTGTGTTCTTGGTTTGGGAAGTTCAAGGAAGAGTTAAACATCATCATCACAGATTGGAGAAGGTGAGGATCTAGCCTTTTGGTTGTATTTCAAGATAATAAGATGGCCCTGGCATGATCTTCATGAGCTAGTTAAAGGTTTTATGCTTTTAAGTGGATTTTTTACTAAGTCATATTTTGTTTTAATGCATATAGAAGTTGGAAAAGGATTTGAACATGTTGTGTACATGTTTTGTGATGTGTATGAGCTTATGATTGAGTCTTAGCTTGATGAATTTTAGCTCAAGTTGTGAAAATGATAAAAATAAGGGTTTCATGCTTATATAGGATTGTTGATTATGTAAAATCATGAATTGGAGGTTAAACAGGCTCAAGGAAGGTATACACATGTGGTTTTAATGTATTTCGGAATGGTGAAAGGCTTAGGTTTAAGTTTTGGTTGAGCCACCAAAGCTTTCGTGCAAAGGAGAAAAGTGCAGTTTTCTATGTAGAAGCCACGGACGTTCGGCTGGAGATCCGGTGGTCGGACGTCCGGCTGGAGGTCCGTTCCCCTGCTAGTTGCTCCATTGTGCTTTATTGAGTTTCCATTTGATAAAGGCCAAACCCTATAGGGTTGGAGAATGCTATAAGCATGTAACTTGGGACGTTTAAGACTTGTTTGAATGTCTTTAAGAGGGATTAAGGATTTGTTATAAGTTTTACACAAGGTGGAAATGTTAAAGCATATTGTTGATTATGCTTTGTGAATTTGCACAGGACTAGATAGCAAGCATCATGTTGGGTATATTTATGGCCCAAATGTGAAGCCCACAGCTTAAAGGATGGTCTAAGCCATTTATGGCCCAGGCAACCTTAGCCGTTGATCACATTTGGTTCTCATTTAATCCTGATCGTCCATATGATGTTTCACATTTACCCCATGCCCTACTTCTACCCAAGGTTAATTAACCCTGGTTATTCTTACCCACGTTGGGCAATGTGCAAATCTGATAAAATCAGATCTGTTGTACACCTAACCTCACTCTCCCTCGGTTACTGGACTACTCTCTTTCTTTGGGGATTTCATTGCTCTTCAGATCCGCTTTTCTTCTCTTGGCGATTTCCAAATCTCTTTCTTCTTCTCTCTTCTTCTTCAAGATCCTGTGTGCTCTTCTTGTTTTGCTTTGTTACTCCCGGAAGTTCTCCTGGTGTTGCTCGTGTTCTTGTGCTGCTGGTGTGTTCGTGGATCAGAGCTTTGTGCTCGGCCCTTTGGAGTTGTGTATTCTCCTTTCCCGGCTGCCTTGACTGAGTAGTTTTGAGATCTTGAGGAGTTGAGAAGAAGTTGTATCCGATTGTGAGGAATGGGTAAAGATCCAATGATTGTGAGCCTTGTTTGTCCAACCTGAGCCCAAATTATCGGTATAATCCTTCCATTTTTGTCAAAGATTGTAAATCTGAGTTTGTGTAATTTTGGTTGTGTAAAACTTTGATTTTCAGATTTATTTTTCGATTTGGTTGTTTCTTGGTTGCTGAATTCCAGAACTCATTGTGCTAAGTTTGATTCTAAAATATTGGTTCCATTTCACAACACATAATAAAGTGGGGAAGTTTTCAAGTCTCACATGGTATCAGAGCCATAACAACCTTCTTCTTCCCAACGTTTTTTTTTTTTTTTTTTTTTTTTTCAGCCAACTTCTTTGCTGCTCTCATGGCTTTACCCAATACTACAACTTCCACCTCCACTGAGCCCTCTTCCTCCACTGAGCCCTCTTCCTCTCTTCCCCTTGTCAAGTCCATTAGCCAGGAGATCTCATCCAAACTCACCACCGGCAATTATTTAGTCTGGAAGATACAAGTTATGCCAGTTCTACGCTGCCATGGCCTTCTAGGCCTCGTCGACGGGTCCCTTCCCAAACCCGCTGCTAGCTCACCTGCCACCGAGCTCGCTAGTTGGCTGCGCCTTGACCAACTAGTTCTCGCCTGGATCGCTTCTTCCCTTTCCGATGATATGCTACTACAGGTCATTCACTGCACTTCCGCACAGGACATTTGGTCTACTTTGGAGACCCTTTATGGTAGTGTCAGCCGCTCCTGTGTTCAAAGAATTAAGCGAGAGCTTCACTCTTACCAAAGGTGCCCTTTCTGTCACCGCATATGTTCATCAAGCCCGTGCTCTCTCTCGCACGCTGGCCCTTGCTAGTGATCCCATCACAGACACTGATCTTATCTTCCTGATTCTTGCTGGACTACCCACTGAGTATGACTCTGTCGTTGCAGCGATTCATCTTGTTGACCCTCTTCCATCCCTTGATTCCATTGTTGCCACCATTACCGACTTTGAACGTCGGATCCAGGCTACTCCATTATCCTCTCTTTCTCCCGTAGCCATGACAGCCTCCGCTAACTATGTTGTTCCCTCTGGTTCGCTTGTCCAATCCAACAACCGGACCTCAGGATCTGGCCGCAGCCCATCCAATCGCCGCGGTGGTCGTGCTGCCACCACCCGCGGCCGTGGATCTGGGTCACGCGGACGCGCCCAACAGCGCGCAGCCCCCATCACCGGTGATCCCACATCTGTTTATTGCTATAAGTGTGGTTATCCCAATCATAAAGCAAATGTTTACGAGGCTCCGTCTGTGACTAATTCTACTGCTCAAGCATTTACTGCCTTGCAGATCACTGATCAAACAGATGATTCCTGGTACCCTGATACTGGCGCCTCGCACCACATGACGTCAGACTCCTCCTTAACTACAGGTATAAAACCTTACACCGGATCTGATCATATTATTGTTGGAAATGGGTGTGGATTACCTATTGTCTCTACCGGCAACATTCCATTATCTTCATCTCTGATCTTGGAAAAAGTACTTATTGCTCCTCAAATAAAGAAAAATCTACTCAGTGTTTCCAAGTTCACTGAGCAGAATGATTGTTGCTTTATATTTTATCCGTGGGGTTTTCTTGTTAAGAATTTGCAGACCGGGAAAATCATCCTCTCAGGACCTAGAGACGGCGCCCTATACCGCCTCATGCCACCCGCTCCTTCACAGCCTGCTTCCGTATGTTTCCAAGTCGATAAAGCAGACGGTGATCTCTGGCATGCTAGGCTCGGTCATCCATCCTCTCAAGCACTTCATCTACTAGCTCCCTTACTCCAATTATCTGGTTCATTAAATAAGCACGCTTGTTCAAGTTGTAAACTGGGCAAAGCATCGAAGTTACCATTTCAACGAAGAACTTCCTATTCTACTATTAATTTTCAGACTTTACATAGTGATGTGTGGGGACCATCCCCGATTGTCTCTATTGATGGCTATTGTTATTACTTGCTTATTGTTGATAAATGCTCCAGGTTTACCTGGATTTTCCCAATGCGGTTCAAGTCTGAAGTGGCCGACATTTTTATTACATTTCTCAACTTTATCCGCCGTCAATACAATGCTCTCGTTAAAATAATTCAGACCGATGGTGGTGGAGAATACATCAGTTCCGCTCTTCAGTCACATTTCCGCCAAGAGGGTATTTCTCATATTATGTCCTGCCCGGGCACTCCCGAACAGAATGGCCTCGCCGAGCGTAAGCATCGACATGTTGTTGAAACAGGACTTACACTCCTCGCGCACGCTCACATTCCATGTGACTATTGGTCTTTTGCCTTTACTACGTCCACCTTTCTAATCAACCGATTACCATCCAAGACATTTTCTGGACAGAGCCCCTACACTATTCTTCTCGGCAAACCACCTGACCTTTCACTGCTCCGAGTGTTTGGGTGTCTGTGTCACCCATATATGCAACCTTTCGGCCGTGGTAAACTGGATTTCAAAAGTACTACCTGTATCTTTCTTGGCTATTCCGGCACTCACAAAGGATATTGCTGCCTTGATCCTTCTACTGGCCGCGTCTACCTTTCTCGTCATGTATCCTTCACTGAAGACGCCTTCTACCAACAACATCAAAAGTCCACCATCGCTCCAAGACAATTATCCTTCCGGGTCCCATCTACTACGCCCTTGCGTCGTGCCTCTCAAACATCTACAATGCCTCCTCTCCTACCTACACCACATAGCCCGTCCTCTGACACTGCACCTGCCCACCTTCAAAATTCAACCTCTCATGTCGTTTATCACCGCCGCACCCAGGCCACAACCAATCAGCCACCCACAGCCCAGAATCCCGCCCCCACACTATCCTCAGCAGACCCACAACCGGTTTCCCCTCAGCCTGCAACCGAGCAAAACCTCGCTGCCCCAGCAGCAGCTGCTCTGCCGCCTCCCAACTCTGCTGCAGTCTCTGTTCACCACATGGTCACCCACAGCCGGGACGGGACACGAAAGCCCAAGGCCCTCTGTGCTACTCGCCATCCACTTCCTTTAGCACTTAGTTCAGTAGCCACGACCCTTCCCCTGGAACCCCATTCCTACAAAGCTGCTGCTGCCGATCCACAGTGGGTACATGCCATGAATGATGAATACCAAGCTCTCATGAAAAATCGCACTTGGTCACTTGTTCCTTATCATCCTTCCATGAACGTAGTTGGCAGCAAATGGGTCTATCGTCTCAAACTTAAAGCTGATGAAACGATTGATCGCTACAAAGCCCGACTCGTCGCCAAAGGGTACAACCAAAGACCTGGCCTCGACTATGCTGACACCTTCAGTCCGGTTGTCAAGCAGGGCACTATTCGGCTTGTCCTCTCCATTGACGTGTCCCTCAAATGGCCTCTTCACCAGCTCGACGTCAAAAACGCATTTCTCCATGGTGATCTGCATGAGACGGTATATCTTCAACAACCAAATGGTTTTGTCGATTCAGCTCGCCCGAGCCATGTCTGCCGCCTACACAAAGCCCTCTATGGTTTAAAACAGGCACCCCGTGCTTGGTTCCATAAATTTACATCCTATCTTCTTCACCTTGGCTTCCGCGGCAGCCCCCATGACACTTCCTTTTTCCTTTGGCGAAAGGGCACACATTGCATATTACTGTTAATCTATGTGGATGACCTGATTGTGACTGGCAGCTTCACTTCTCTGATTCGCAGCTTGGTTGCAAAGCTATCCTCCGTTTTTGATATGAAGGATCTCGGTCCTCTACATATGTTTCTTGGGATGGAGGTCACGCGGACAGACTCTGGATTGACACTCTCTTAAGCTCGCTACGCCATACAGTTGCTTGACAAGTTTCATCTTACTGATTGTAAACCTGTGAAGACACCCCTAGCCGCCGGTATCAACCTATCCGGATCCGGTGCGACCGCCCTATCTGATCCCACTGAATACCGCCAGCTTGTTGGGTCACTCCAATACCTCACTCTTAGTCGCCCGGACATTGCCTTTGTTGTAAATCATGTTTGTCAGTTCCTCCACAAGCCCAATGTTCTACACCTTGCCGCTGCCAAACGTATTCTCCGCTATGTTAAAGGTACTCTCACTATGGGGCTTCATTTCCATCAATCTGATCATCTCTCTATTCGCTGCTTCTCTGATGCCGATTGGGCTGGTTGTCTAGACACTCGTCGCTCCACAATCGGCTTTGCCATTTATCTGGGTCCAAACCTTATTTCCTGGGGGGCGAAGAAGGAAACGACTGTTTCCCGTTCCAGCGCCGAAGCTGAATACCATGCTCTTGCCACCACCGCCGCGGAAACCATTCGGTTCGTTCATCTGCTCACACTGTTGGGCATCTCCTTACCCTCTCCGCCGGTGCTATATTGTGACAATCAGAGCACGGTGTATCTCTTCCGCAATCCGGTCTTTCATAGCCGAACAAAGCACATCGGTATCGATGTGCACTTTGTTCGTGATCACATCCAGTATAGGGCTCTTCGAGTAGCGCATGTCCCTGCTTCCCAACAGGTGGCCGACATCTTCACCAAATCCCTACCGTAGTCTTCTTTTGTCTCTCTTCATCACAAGCTCATGGTCCAGGACCTGCCCTCCCTACGCTTGAGGGGGTATGTGAGCCGTATCACCACTGATATGCCCAAGCCAAATATGGAAGCAAGATCCTTGGAATAAATCAGCAATTGCCAATATCAATCAAGCCACAAAATCAGGAAACTGATTATTCTCATTATTTTGTAAAAGATTCTCTGTAAACATTATAAATGTATTCCCTGAAGATCATAATAAAGCAGTGAAGTTTTTCCTTCTCTCTCACACCGCAGGTATATCTACATTTGTATTATAAATAGATAAATACACTGTATATCGATCCAACACTTCCCGACAAACATGGTCACCTCTCGATCCCCTGGTTGTGAAATAACCGGATCTGCTGCTCTTCCTAGCGAGTCCATCGCGGCTAATAGATGCCCTGCCAAGCTTTCCAAACGAGTTCATCTTCTTCAGAGCTGATCTTAGCCTAATTTTCAGCTTCCCTCCAGCCTTTGCCATGTTTTTCTCCAAAGAGGAATTCGGTGATATATTTGGTGAATAGTGATGGACAGGTATTTATATATATACTGGCTAGGTTGGGTTGGGTTGGGTTGGAGGAGGAAGAGTTGTAGGACACACAGTGTGATATGCTGGGGCCCCTTTCTGCTGCAGCTAGTTGACTGATATTCCTGGTGGTAGGAATGTTAAGAGACTTGGAGATCGTGAAATCTAAGTTTGAACTTATGTGACTCAGTTTAAAAATTGTTGAATTTGTATTATTGATCCCTTTTTGTTGGTTTTTTATTTTAAAATCAATGACGATTATTGTAATTTTTATGCAGGGTTGAGTTTATGGTATAGAGTTGACGATGTGACATAATCTTTTAATCTTGTACGCTAATTCTGAAAGTTGATGCTTAATTGATTGGCAAACCCAACCTGATATCATGTCAACATCACATGGTATGCTGGGACGATGTTTTAATTCGGTATGCAACTAGGCATTTTTGGTGGGTTTATATGGTAGGGTAGGGTGTAAACGAAGTTACAATATTCAGCATTCATTTTTGGGTTCCCATGCATGTTTGCCTGTCGTGTGTGGACTGTGGAGTACAAGACTACTTCTTCTTTTTTTTAGTATCACTTCATGATTTTGTTGGTAAAGTCTCATATGTGCTTCAAGCCAATTGCTAATGCTACTTTCTTTTGGCACACCCATTGAGTCAGGCACTCCCCGGCTAAGTTTTTTTTGGACCATTTTAACCTTACGGTAGTATACTACCGAAATACTTGAAGTAAAATGGTAGTATACTACCGTTCGACCCTTCGGATGGCCAAAAAGGGATCGAACGGTAGTATACTACCATTCGGTCATTCTTTCAATCAAAATCACAGAAGTCCCTTCATCTTCCTCGCCTGCGATATCCGATCATCGACGACAACAGCACCGTTGACGACCACCACAGCTCGGATTCGACCTATCTACCACGGTATGACCTAGATCTGAGCTAAGTTTGTTCCGATTTGTTGATATTGTAATTGATTTTGTGGATTTTTATGATTTTGTGGTTGGGGTTTTGTGGGTGTTGTGGGTTGCGGTTGGTGTTGTTGTGGTGGTCGTGGGTTGCGGCTGAGGCTTCCGCAGGTGGGATGGAGGTCGGGAGGCTACCGTTGGCCGATGACCGACATGGTCCATCGATGGTGGGAGTCCTCTGGCGGCCTAAGCTACTCACAACCGATAGAGTGGTGGTTGTTGGCGGTTGTGAGTGGTTTTGGATGGTTTTCGTGGTGGTTTGAAGCTGCCGGAGCTGTTGATGGTTGCTGGAGCCGGAGTCCGGGCACCTCTGGTGACTCGGCGGCTGCCTGGGGTTGTTTCGCGACCTCCGGGTGGTTTTCGTGGTGGTGGTGGGCTGCCGAAGCCCAATTCCGATCACCTTTGGTGGTTCGGTGGCTGCCCGAGGTCGTTTAACGGTCTCCGGGTGTGTCGTTTTTCCTGTTTTTATTTATTTTATATTGATTATTTGTTTAGGATGAGATTAGTTCAGATGATTTTAGGATAGAGATTAGTTTGGTCGCCATTAATTATTAGTTAGGTATAATTTTGATGTAAATCGACGAAAAAATTATGTAAATGGAGTAAAACGTGCTAAAATGTTGGAATTTTAATATAAAGTGATGAAAAGTGATGAAACCATGTTAGAAATGGATGAAAAATGAATCCTTGCTGAATTTATTCATGATTTCTATTTGAAAAAAGTGTGATCTTGCTTGAATTCAAATCTTTCTACTTCTACATATTTATCAAAAGAAGTATACACCTTCCAATCTTAAGTTAAGTTTGTGTTGTTTGTACATTATGTCTATAAAAAGAATCTTTCTACTTCTACATATTTGCTATCACCTTCTAATATTTTTACCTCTACATACTTATCAAAAGAAGTATATACCTTCCAATATTAATTCCATGTTATGCTTTGATGTTTTTCAGGTTACGATGAGTAGTGAGGATCCATTGCCTCCTAGGGGCTAGGAGGATAGAGTTACGATGACCGCATCCTACCAACGATGGAAGAGGGCGTAGAGGAGACTATAGCTGCTCAGGGGGCTATAGGAGGTAAGGAGACTCTAGCAGGCGTAGAGGAGGCTATAGAGGAGGCTGCAGTGGTTGAAGATGTCATAGAGGAGGCCAGAGGCGGTAAGGAGGTTGCAGAGGAGGCTGCAGGGGGTGACGGGGTTGTAGGGGGCGATGGAGTTGATATAGATTTTGGAGAGGATTTTAGAGTTGTAGCTAACGAGGGAGACGTAGCTGGTGAGGGTGTAGGGCGTGGAAGAGGTCGAGGACATCGACGACGTAGACATGGATAGGAAGGAGCTAGACAGGAGGGAGCTGGGCGTGGTGCAGCTGGGCGTGGTGGAGGTAGGCGTGGTGGAGGGCAGCGTGGCCGAGGACGGGGCCGAGGTTGAGAGGGTGGTGGAGATGGAGATGAGGCCCCTACACCGATCGTTCCACTCACCGTAGAGCAGTTGACTGCAGTCCCTCCAGCAGATCATTCATTACTGAGGGAGTTGCCTACGCACGTGGCTACGTACATTTGGTACGGTAGAGAGAGGAAGTTGTTGAGAGTCCTTAACCACGCATGGATGGTTGAGGATTGGCCGGTGGATGATTCTGACCAGACGAGGACTGACCGGACGAATGTGGTTAGCAGCAAGTGTACTGTCTCGTTGGTAGTAATAAAAATATTGATCCTCAGGGAATTATCCGTAACAGTGTTTTACAATTCCACAATTCTTGAATTCAGTGAAGTGATTCAATTTAAGTGGTTCGCAAGAAATGTAAATGCTGAAAATGTAAATTACAGTATGTAAAGTGCGAATTCTCAAGTGCAAGCCCCCGCGACAAGTGCTATTCAACAACCAACTCAAATACTATGAATCAGTAGTGAGGCAGGATCGATCTTAAAGATCGCTGACCGAATTCCGAGGAATTAACCTTGGAGATGGTCAGAACTGATTCCACGACTATAAAGGGATACGATTGCAAATGATGCTTGAGAATTAGAAAAGTAGAGAAAATACACTAAATTGCGAGAAAATAAATGCTTGTATTAAAAGTGGTGAACACGAATGTTCAAAGATGATCAACGGATCATTTACACACTCTAATCCTACTCTGTTACAGTGGTTTTAATAAGTGTGAATCGACTCCTACTAAAACAGCCACTATCACTCTGTTCACTCCTCTCTCACAGGGTGTCTTAGCAAGTGTATAGTTTCGAGTACTCGTGCGGGAGATCGATACTTTGAAATGTTGCAGCTTGGATGCTATTTATAGACTTCCCAGGCGGAGTAATTGCGTCCAGATTCATCCATATCCTTGAGAGATTCGTGCTTCAGTTCCAACCAGAAGATCCCCTAAGAGTAGCCTTGAAAGTAGGAGGAAAATCTGGAACTGAAATGCAACTTCTTGGCCAGGTCAGAAAGGCGGGGCAATAGTAGATGTGGCGTCGACCCCTATGGCGTCAAGAAAGAATAGGTCTCGTCATGATCTCACAGTAACTGAGTGTCGCCATGGCGTTAAGGTCATCTATCTTGAGAAGGACGTCTCAAATATCAAATAGGACACCATGGTTCATCTTCTTATCCTTAAATAGGACCTTGTATCATTCCGGGAATCATGTAGGAATCTTGGATAAGGAGTTAAGGTCAACCGTCGCCACCGCTCTAGGGTTCAGTACCAGCGCCATTGAGGTTGAAGCGACGGTTCTTCCTCTAGGGAGTTTGAGAGATCCGATAAATGATTTGACCACATAGAAAGCTTCAGTAGATCAAATAGACATGTTTGGAATCCGGATCGACAATGTTGAATCCTTAGATAGCAAGTTAGGACATAGTAGCGCTACGGCTTGGTGAGACCAAACAGCTCCGTGGCGTCAGGTACTTCTCTAGAAAAGCTCCTTTGTTGTATGGAAGTTATGGCCCCACAGAATATTATCTCATGTCAAATGAGGGCCATGAACACTGGAGATGACAAGAGTGAATCTCTGAATCTCAAGTTAAAGATGATCGTCGCCATGCTTTAGTAGAGCTAGTCAGCTCCATGGCGACCATTGAGTGTATCGAGAGATTCTTAACTCCTCTGGTTTCCATAATTTGAGGGTCATCTTAGAAGGTTATTTGAGATGGATTGGAAGTCTTGGATCCAGGATATACCTTCAAGAATAGTGATGGCGCCATGTCCCAACTTAGCTGCTTTTCACCCTTTACTCCAATGATGGCGTCAACTTGGCTTGATTTCTCCAAATGATATAAAACCAGAGAAATACTAGAAAAGAGGCATAGATCACACCGTAACAAGATAAAATAAGGGACTTAGCATATGTAAAAGGTAAGGTTAGCCATTTCACGGCTACATCAGGACCTGGTGAGGAGCTTTGAAAAGAAAAGAGTAGAAAATAGGATTACATTCTTGAGTTGAGAGAATGTCCGGAGATTACATTCGGATTAGAGTGACCTCGGCCACACGAGTGAAAAATACCGTTGTGACACAACGTCCTTAGGTCATGTCGACGACCTGGACAGTTGCCTCCGTGGTTGTTGTTTCTTGGTCGCCATACTAGTTACGCGCCACGGAGGGCGGGGACCCCACGTATGTGTTTTTACCTGATTTATGGCATGTGAGTTTTGTGTAGAGTACATCTAGAATGTACCATGATTATACCCTTGATTTTGGGGTTTGTGATTTGATAGATTAGTGAGACTAGAGACCTTCTTCTGATCTGATTCGATCCCGAGATTTATTGATTCATTGTTTACTGCTTCTGGTCTCATGATTGTTGATTCCATGCTTCCATTTGAGTTGTTACTCGTATGCTTGTGATTGTGACGGTTATTGTGTTCATAACTCATGGTTTATTTGATTGTACTCGTACTATCACTCTTCTTCTTGGTCTAAATTCCATGGGTAGAATCTTGTAACCATGGTCGGTGGTCTCCTCCTGTTTTCACCCAATCACCTCCGTGTTGCGGACTAAGGTGGTCGGGTTACTACTTACGTTTGATTTAGACCACCCCCACACCTCATGGGATTCTTGAGCCATATTTTATTTACTCAGCATGAGTTTGATTCCTATTCTAACCTCGTGTACACCCTCGTTAAATTGTGATTTCAGGTAATTGATTGGCTAGGAGGATGCGGCAAGGAGACGGCGTGCCTCTTAGGATCTGATTCTTTCTTTCCATGTGGTTTAGTACTGTTAATTGATTTAGTACTTTGAGATTTAGCATTGATTGTATGGTTTGAGATTCATAGCTTCCGCATGATTTGATGATTTGGGATCTTGACCATTCATGTAGACTTCCGATTTTGGCTTAAGTTGTGGTTTGTTTCTTTCCACCCTTTGTGAATGGTTAGACCTTTGGTTCGTTTTGGAGACCCCGTGATTTATTTAGTAGCTGGTTTTTGTTGTTGCGTTGATCTGTGATTTTTGTTGGACCATTGGTTTGGATTTGGGTTTAGGCTTGTGCGGTCCGTGGTTGGGGTCCACGGGGCGTACGCTGGTCCACCCTCGGTGAGGTGTGATAGATCTTCCTCCGGATCAGTCCAAAGGATCAGCCCGGGTCAGCTGATCTCCTCCTCCCACCTTTGCTTCTGCCCAACTCGACGATGACCAGCCTGATGTGTTTAGCCCGACGTTGGCCTTCATTTTCCTCTGGCAAGCTCGTCATAGCTTCCATGTCCGGCACGACCTCCGTGGCCCACCCGGTGATGGCCTTGGCTCCGCATGATCTCCTTGTCTCTACACAACCCTCCGCTTCCGTTGCTCCGCACACCCTCTATGCACCGCATAGCCCCCCTTGGCCTATTCGACCTCTGTGGCATGACCCGGCCTCACTTCGCTCGATCGTCTGCAGCTCGAGTATCCTCTCTCTCTCTCTCTCTCTCTCTCTCTCTCTTAACTTGATTCCCATCTTATTAAACACATGCTGACTTAAGCATCGGAGCGGTCGTCCCGAGCTCACAGCTCGAGCTTTCCTCTGACGTAGTTTATTTCATCCTTTCAGGGCAACGAGTTAGACATTTCTTCACTAAAGCCTAGTTGGCCTCGACTTAGCTCATTGGACCGTTCTTTCCTTCGGTCAGACCGTCCGGATCCGGTCCTTGATCCCTGTGTTGTTACCTTAGATCATTTTTAGACGATAACAGTTTTGATCCAGGAGAACGTTTGGAGGTGGTTTGGTACAGGTTTCTCTTCCCATTTGGTTCTCCTCCATTGGTTATGGTTTCTCTCCCTTTTGGTTTTGTTAGGGATTTGTTTCTTTTGATTGAAGGTTCCATCTTTGACATGTTTGTAATTCCTTTTTGATTCCCTGGTGTAAATGCTCTTGTTGATTTAGTGGATCATTAGTTTGCTGCCGTTTGAATTGTTTTTGCCCGTTATCCTATTGCTTGCCGTTTTTGTGATTTGTATCTTTTAGTTGCTTCCATTGCACTAGGTGGTATCATGTGCGTATGGTGCTCCTTTTTGGTAATCTTGAAGGGTCGAGGTTACCACAGTGTGAATGTAGACATAGAAGGAATATTGGCAATGTAATGTAAGATTATTGTATGTTGCAAACTATATATAGATATATATAGATATATAGATTGATAGATTAGACTAGACAAAGACATATCATATCTGTTTATTATGCTTTTCACTACTTGGTTTAGATAGTTGACTTCTTTTTTTTAATTAGTTTCCAAATTTGTTCCCCGTATTAATTTAATCAAGTCCATTGGCTTTGTCAAAACTCTTTCCAATCCCTCCTCCCAAACGATCTGTCCCTCCTCACCTTATTTAAACAGCAAAGACAACCAAAGCAAGGTACCCACCATGGCCACCACCACCACTTGTGCTGATGTTTTCTCTCAAGACATGATACCATATGATCTTGGCCTGACTGAAAAACTGCTAGAAGAGTACATGAGCTTTGATCATCTAATAGACCTCATCAGAGAAGACGACTATGATCCCATCACCTATGGGAAATTGGAGCAAAACCAGTTGGCTTCGAACCAACAAGACATGAACAACGGCTTCATAGACTTCAATTATTCTTGCACCACCACCTCCAATTACCTCGACTCTCCATCGCCTAACGGAGGAAGCTGCAGAGAGACTAATGATCATCAAGTGGAGGATCAGGATATTTATCCTGCGCCCGCAGCCATGTCGACCAACGAGATCAGCACCGCGTCAAACAAGGCAAGATCAGTTGATCGATCAAGAAGTTTGGTTTCTGAACGGAGGAGGAGAGGCCGGATGAAGGACAAGCTTTACGCCTTGCGTGCCTTGGTTCCAAACATTACAAAGGTACACTACACACACACACACACGGTGACCGTGGTCGTCTTCTTAATTCCTTATTTTATTTTTTGAAGACCAATGATCACTTGATCATCTAATCTAGCTAGTTACTTAAACAGGTAAGGTAAGGTTTTGTGTTAGACATCTAGCGAGCTTGCTTGCATATGGAAGCTAGACTAGATATCTTCTTGACTACATTTTTCAGCAGCTAGCTAGCTAGCTGTATATATAGAGCTGAGGTTCAGCGAGCGAGCCTAATATATATATATGCAACTATGACTAATTGATAAAACAGATGGACAAGGCCTCAATTGTTGGGGATGCAGTGCTTTATGTGCAAGAGATGCAAATGCAAGCCAAGAAGCTAGTCACACTGATCAAATCGTTCTCAGTTGTGTCAGTTTTCAATTAGTAGTTGTAATGAAGATTAGTTTGTTGATGTCCATCCTATGATTTCGGTGGTGTTCTAGTATATGTTATTTTTTTACTGAACATATTCTTTGCGGTTTTGAGTTGTATATTGTATTTTTTTTTTTTACTTTGCAGGACCCACAACAATGAATTCAAATGCTATGAAGATGGATGATATTTTTGTATAGTATGCTATGAAGATTGATGATATTTTTGTGTAGTGGCTATGCATGGAGTATTGGACTCAAGATGCATGTATATTGATATATATATATATATGAAGTTGACGTTAGTGTTGTATATCATCAATCTTGTATATTTTATTATCATTAACTAGTATTGTAATGGTTTAATTACCCACTTTTGTAGACCAACTTGGCGATCAATATTTGACTTAATTATATACAGGTTTTTGGCTTATTTTATTGTGGTATTTATAAGTTTTAATTTTAGTCGTAATATATAGATTTGATCGTTGCGTAAATAACTGCTACCAAAAATAATCTTTATAAAAAATAACCGCTATCGAAAATACCGCTACAGAAAATAACTACTGCCATAGATTCTAATAACCGCTTCAGTAGTGAATCATTCGTCATACTTATCTCGTCAATAACCGCTATCATTGATTTCGTTAACCGCGACAGTATATATAGTTATAGCTGCACTACTATACCGCAACTATTGTTCCTCATAAACGCTATAATTAATTAGCACAACCGCTGCCATTAATCATAATAATTGTTGTTGTAAATAAAAATTATTGCAACTATATAATTATTAACCGTGGCAATAGATACCTATATAGTAGTGCTAATTTTTATTTATAGCAACGGCAATTAACCGCGGCTATAGGTATATGTATAGTAGCGTTTATTTAATCGCGACTATATATAATCAACCGCAACGTTAATATTCTAATATAGTGGTTGTTACCTAACCGCTACTATAAATCAACAACCTCTACCGTAACCTACACCCACGGCAATATATAAGGCGGGTGTCTAAGCGCTATTGTAGGTCTATGGTAGCAGTTTTTGTAATATAGCAGCGGTTTTCAGACGCTACCATATGCATGATATGGTGTAGTGTAGCCTAGCAGTGTCTATTCTATCCTGGGGATAGAAACTATTAATTAATTCCTCGAAAGTTGTAACATGGACATACGGATTTTCATTATCTAATCCTCTAAAGTCCGGCAACATGCTCATAAACCCTTGTTTGAGTTCTACGTGTGGGGCATTAGGAGGAAACATAATGCAAGAAGGATTTGGTCCTTGTGCAGGATGCAAATAGTCATGCATCGTTCAAATTATATAAACGGTACCTCACAGTACAAATGGGGAAGTTAGGGATGTCGAACCCAAAGGAAAGCCTAATTTAGCATCGGAAGAATGATACAACTCGAATGCAAGAAAAATAAAACTGTTTGGGTTTTTCGCTAACAGAAAATTAAATGATTAAATTAGATAAAATACATGGGTGTTCAGATTAGGTCTGATTTAGAGCTGGTTGCCTCCCTAGTGACACTGCCAGTATGATTATAATGCACATAGGATTTAAATAATTAAGGTTCAATCTTAGCAAAAGTGCCAATTACCTAGTAGATCTGGAAGGATCAAGTCGTGGTTGTCAGGCACGGTTTGATCTTAATTTCCAATCGAGTACAAGTAAATAGCAGATGCAACTTATGAATCCTAATTAAATGAAATCATATAGCATGCAAAAGACATTTGTAACCCCCTAAACCGGGTGTTACTGGCGATAACTCATGAGGTGACTCACAAGTCATTGAAGTCGGGTGAAATCATGCAAGATACTGAAACAGTTCTAAATCGAGGTAAAAACAACCATCAAACATAAAGAGGCCAATCATACATGAGAAATACAAACATCCGTCCATCAGTGTAACCCCCCAAACCGGGTTACTGGCGATAACTCGTGAAGGGACTCACGAGTCATTGAAGCCGGGTGAAATCATACAAAAACACGAAA
>JAOWBR010026765.1:0-16220 GCA_028571145.1 Dionaea muscipula
TAATTTATGCAGAAAAATGCAGAAGTTTTCGATGGCTTGTCCACCGATTGCCGACGGCGGTTGCATTTTTGAACGTTCCGACGGATTAGTAATCCGTCGGTAATAGAATACTATATACCGTCGGAAGGACGACGGATAAATTTAATCCGTCGGCGTACATCGGTTGGCATATGCCGACGGCTGGACCGACGGATATAACTATCCGTCGGTAATAACCGACGGAATTTTTCATCCGTCGGAAATTAGCACTCAGACTTTTCCCGACGGGTGATAGCCTCGGAATGCCGACGGATGATCCTTTATCGACGGAAAAGTGTCGTCGATAAATACCTGTTTTTTTGTAGTGTACGTTGTACCTGTTTCACGTTCATATCAATGGGAAAATTTATTTTCCAGATGACTCTTTATTGAATTGATTGATTATTTAAATTTTGATTGCTTTGAATCATAATCCGCCACAACAGAGGAGTCGACCCCTATTCTACAGGAGTCGACCCCTCACAGAAACAACAATCTTATTTTAATTTGCTATAATTTTTATAAACACCAATTCACCCCTCTTCTCTTGGTGTTCCATGGATACTAACAACTACCATAGAAAAATAAATCATTTGGATATTTATGCACTTTTATCAATAATAGTACTACAAACGCAAAATGGAAGTCGAGGAGATAGCAATTTAATTTTACAAGGAGGAAATCTACTGCCACTGGTGTGTATAGTATAGGCCTATAATCAAGTGTACCTTCGTTTTGACATCATCTTGAAAAGAATTGAAATAAAAGGAAACATGATGCAGCTGACATACAAAAATCGAGCTGCCCCTCTGATCCTGCATATTGCATCATCCTCCTTCCTTCCATCCACGTTGTTGCTTGGAGAAATTTACTTGGCGAAAACAACAAATCTGCATCACCTCCACGCTGCAGCAAATCAGCTAGCTTCTCTCATGCCTCAAAACTGGTGAGTGCTTACAGTTACACAACGGCATCAGCTTGTCGCCTTGTCAATCTCGCATACAAGCCGTCCTTCAGAAGAAGCTCCTTGTGACTGCCCATCTGAATGAACAACGCATGCAATGCATCAACAGTGGAAAGATATTTGCAAGGAAACAGCCGAGTGGCGAGTCTACATTATCCATCACTCCACCTGCAACTATTACGATAAAACAAGAACACACGTGTTCTTTTTTTTCACATTTCTACTTTTTTCTTTTGCCAATTACTAGCTACCTTTGCTAACTGGTGCCCTATAACTACTATTAGACATTGCTGCTCCCAAGTTCACGCAACTGTTCACATGAGGATAACATAAAGCTTCAATGAGTGAAAGAGGAAGAGAGAAGTTGTTTCCTCAATAAGGTTTTGGACAAGGAGCTACAGAATTACAAGGCATTGGGCATGATAAGAAACCAACTCTACCAATAGATCGACTTGATGGTAGAAGGCTCATGAATAATATTTATTTTAACACGTCCCCTCACGCGAATGTCTCTTTTGGACTTAAAGCATGAACTGTGCACTGGTCCACCTCATACCAAGTGCTAAATAAATGGGGGTCACGCTCATAGGATTTGAACTCGTGAGCTTTGGTCACGCCTATTCTAATACCATGATAAGAAACCAACTCTACCAATAGATCGACCTGATGGTAGAAGGCCTATGAATAATATTTATTTTAACAGGGCAGACTGTCATGATTGGTAATGAACTACAAGGCATTGGTCCATATCGATTATCCAAGTTTATCTAGTAAAGCAATGATTCACAATAAGTGCGCGACACAGTATTAAAAAAGGATATAGTCAAAATGAATAAGAAAAAAAGAAAGAGAAGTAGGGAGTGAATTGTGGCTTCATCTGTGGTAGTTATTTTTTTAAACCAGTATCACTAAGCACTATGCAGATGTGTTAATTATGTCGGAAAACTTCTCTAGGCTAACTTAAAGAGGAGGTCGTATCGGAGCTTAGGATTATTATTGAGGCTAGGATAAGAGAAAAAACTTGGTCATTCTCCTCTCGACACAGTGGAAATTTTTCCTTGGTCTTGCCTGATCCAATTCTTTTTGACTGGAAAGGGTTCTCACATAAATCAGTGTATGTTTGAGTGCTTATAGTAATTAAGAAGCAGCGATAGAATTAATGATCATACTCAAACATCAAGAGAATTCAAGAATTGTACTGACCTCAACAAGTTGACCACCATCCATCACTACGATTCTGTCAGCAGATTGTATTGTTGATAACCTAAAAGAGAACATCATCATAAATTTACTAAATCATTAAATAACAAGGCAAAAGTATGTGCAGATATATCATTTTTCTTTTGGATAAGTCAGAATATCAACCTATGTGCAATTACTATGACAGTCCTCTTCGTCTGCTGGTCATTTCTAACTGCACGAAGAACACCCTGCAAGAAAAGATCAACTTATAAAAATCAAGATCACAGGGACTAGGAACAAATTTCATGTGTTGTATAGTCCTCTGAAGTTCTACTCTTTTTCTTGTTTTCGTAACACCTACCTTAACATTGTGTTCACTTTCGGCATCCAAAGCACTAGTGGCTTCATCAAGGATCAATATAGTGGGGTCCCTAAGAAGGGCGCGAGCAATGGCAATTCGTTGTTTTTGGCCACCGCTGAGCAGATCATCATCAACAATTGTGTTGTAGCCATTAGGCAAGGATGAGATGAAATCATGAGCAAACGCTTGCTTGGCAGCCCATTCCACGTCTTCCTGTCGAACTTCGCGAGGGCAACCATATTTTATGTTTGAGGTAATGTCCATTCTGAAAAGACGAGGTTCCTATGAAATGATTGATTTGTCAGAGCTATGCCCAATTTTATTTCGTCAAAACTTTGCAAAATTAGGCTAACCTGGCCTACATATCCAATCTTTTCCCTCAACCACTTGATGTCCAGCTCTTTGAGAGAGAAGCCATCAATTAATATCTGCAAAGAACTTATTCCTTGAGCAGTTCAGAAGACAAGCCATTGATTACATACATGTAGGCATGCACATGAGGGCACATAGACTGACTGACAGTGAGAGAGATTATTCATTGTTAGCAACTGATTGAAGGATAGGCGAGCCAGAAGAAGTAGCTTACCTGACCAGTTGTTGGCTCATAGAGACGAAGCAAGAGATTCACAATTGTGCTTTTTCCACTACCACTAAGGCCAACCTAATGAAAACATGCATCAAATGACGGTCACACCTTGTGGTCTGAACAGCAGCAGGAAAATAATGAACTTAAATTTGTAATCCCTTACAATTCCGACAACTTCATTAGGACTCATAGAGATGTTGAAATTCTGAAGTACTGGGACCTGTTCAAATTTTAACACGCAATTATTTTCCGAGTTGCAGCAGTATTAAATTGCTCAGAAGGACAGATGTCCTCGAGATAACAAACAAACAGTGAGTGGCAGAGAGTAAAACATATGAATCTGTAAAAGTCTTAAGTCTAGGATTCCACCACTGAAAAGTTGAAATCTTTGCTAATGAAATCATCCTTGCTCTGAAAAAATTATGACCTGTAAGATTAAAGGAAGAGAATGATGCAATAGAGTTGAGAGCACACCACACCCCCCAAAAAAACAGAACCTGGGTGTGCGCACGTGAAGAAGAAAAGAGGATATAGGACGCAGGCAACAGTTGCAGGAAAAAAGCTAACATAAGCCCAAAAAGTATTTTAAGCCAAAATGTTTACAGTTGAACAGTTAATGATCATCAGCAGGATAGGGTATGGACAAAAAAGTTCTATAAAGAAGCAACAATAGTGTAATCAAGCCAAAAGAAAAACAGCAGGTTCAGTGTGGACAACAATGTTAACACACATTGTTTCTAATAGGGGAACCTTCTAATTAGTTATCCAAGTAGCTAAAGGGAAATATAAACAATATGTTATAAAAAATATAAACAATATACTAATTTTCGGCACTTGGATCACAGATTCGTAGCTCAACATGTGACTATGACTGAACACAAAGCATCTCAAGAAGTTCATAGTTATATGGGTTCACTGGAAAAACAAATTTTGGATTCTGGAAAACAGAAAACATATGCTAAACAACCCGGCAAACCTTGGTGGGTGCCTATACAAGGTGTTGCGACTTTGTGACAATCTAACAATTTCAGCAGGAGCAAGCAATATAGCATTTGGTCCTACTGAGTTATAAAGCATTCTACAGTAATCAAAATATCAAGGTCAGGCCATGTTTGCAAAAAAGGAAAAAGAGGTAGAGAGATGAGTTGATATTTTTTGTACAAAGAGACTACAGACACAACAGAAGTCGGTATTTGATTATAGGAACGAGCACAAACAGAAGCATCCCCCATGGCCTCAAGCAGATGATATTTGAACTGATCTACAATCCATAAAGTAGTCAAAATTCCAGTGCGTTTAATGGTCCAACATAAGTATGGAATACAGAATTTAGAGTTCTTCACTTAATTTAAGAGGAAAATCATCGAATAACATGCTAAATGTGGCAACAACAAATAAATATGCAGTTGAAGTACTGAGACGTACTGTATCCCTTGATGGATAAGAAAAGGACACATTCACAAAGTCGATATTCCCTGTCAGTTTTTGGAGCTTCGATCCTTCATAATGAGTCCAAAAGGTTAGTCTAGTCTGAAGTGAAACCTCAACAGAAACAGATTGCACATACTAAAGCTGAATATATAGGAAGTGTAAGTCTTGTGCCCTTGAAAGAAATTTTAACCCTTCATTCTCATAATTCCCGATTTTTGGTTAGGCTGATTTTGGTTTTACCCTTCGATTGTAACTCCTCTTTGTTCTCGGAAAACAGAATGCAACATTCTTACGGAACCTCTATTCCACAAGGCTCTCCGTTTTACTACAACATTGGCTTCTAATACTCAAAAGAAAGCTTGCATAAAACACAGAGCATGAGGAGTGGAGCCCCTCCAGTTCGAACTGCATTTTCTTGAGAGCATTATGGATATTTTGTATCAACCCCACGCTAGGTTGCTTTAGGTTGGGCTGTCGTTTAGTTGCAGACAGAGCTGAAGTTTGTATTAGGGTTTTCAAGACCATTTGATAATGGATTTGCTTCACCGTTTGATAATGGATTTGCTTCTCCTTTCTATGCCTTTCCCTCTTCACCATGAAGGACTTTTCCATGTAAATCTGGTGTTTCTTTCACTTTTGTATTCTTTCTTTACTTTCCTCACATTGTGCCTTGAACAATTTCTGTTTGTTTCGTTGATTTTGCTTAAACGCCCAAGAACCTACACACCTTCTGAAATGAACTGGCCGCTAGGCACAAGATCCATCAACTGGAATACTTTCTCACTAGCCCCAACAGACTGCATCAGTGACGACACATTGTCCCCAACCCACCATGTTGCATAAATTAGCCATTCACCATACAAGATAAACTTTGTAAGTTTCTCAGCTGTTAAATGACCAGACAAGATGGACATTCCTCCCAACAGCACGGTAGCAACCTGTAAAATTAGTGCCAAATAAATTGGAAGTCAGCTTCTGAACTCCTTTCACATGCAGAAAAAGAAGCATTATACACAAAGTCCTGAGCGCTAGCTACTGGAATAGGAAAATCAGAGTGCATCATGAATAATGTCAGCATGACATTCCTAGGTAAATAAAAGCAACCGCATCATTCTCTCTTCAGGTCCAATTTGGGAAGATAGTACAATTTGGGAAGGAACACGTAATCTGAATAGATGCTAGAAATAACCAATGAACACCAAGAACCGGTGCATGCAGCCAACAAAATAGAGGAGATCATGCAAAGGCTTTATCTCAAAGTTTCATTAGGGAAAACCAATAATCTATACTAGCTTATACCCATGCTCTGCATGGACCGACAAAAAATATTCATAAGGATTAGCTGCAGTTGCGGGGACCTTGTGGATTTTGTTAGCCACTAGCTTAGATGTTTACTATTGGTTATTGGAATTTGCACCACTTATTGACAGTGGATACACAATCTTTTATCCCCGTACTCTCAATCTTCTTCTGAGTCAAAAAGAGTTCTTATGTGACCTGCACTCCAAAAAGTAGTGTTCACTGTGTTAGTATTTGAATGTTTATGATAACTTCCTATGTTTTGATAATGAGCGCATGAGCACATTAGTATATGAACAAGTATGAGCTACATAATGGATTTCCTATGTTGCGATGATTTCATGAATAAGCATATCATGTTGATTCTAAGCTTCACACCATCTAGCATGAACGATAATTGATAACATTCCTTTGATTATGTTTCTAGACTTATCTCATATCAAACTATTGATCATTTGGATACTCAATGCTTTCACTATGCTTTTGATTGGTTTAAGCTTCAATTGATTTGAATTATTGCAAATCATGTTATGAATCAATTGATGAGTTCTTCGTTGACAAATACTCTTTATCATGCTTAAATCATTTCATATGAACTGTTGGAGATTGCCGTAATAATATATCAATTATGGATATGTAATTGTGAGAATCAAAAACCAGATTCTGCAGCTTTTCATTCTCACAAACATACACGGGAGAATCATGGACGTTCATGAGAGAGCCTCTGTGTTTTATGCATTTCCTGTAGGATTCTTCGTGTAAAGGAATGGACGTCCACGGGGCATCACGGACGTCCATGGGACCTTATGGACGTCCACGAAGGTCTCTGTGTTTTTATATAAAATTCTGTGTAGGCGGTGGCGGACGTCCACCCCTTTCCGCCGAACATCCACAAGTTGTAACCGATTTCTAAATCTTAAAAATTGAACAGCCAAGATTACTTCGAACTTCCCAAAGGTCACTGTTCAAATCATAACGGGAAAATCAATTTTTAGCTGATGGAAGTGAGAGAAACAAGACAAGAAGCTACACTTGCAATTTGGAAAATACTCCTTCATTCTCTCAAGCTTCTCCGAGAAGAACAAAGCTCCATATTTGTGATATTTGCTCAAGCTCCAAGAACGTGATCAATCTTCGGAAGCAAGAATCAAAGTTCTTCTCTTCATCAAGCAACTCTCCATTTGTTGGGTAATATCAATTTGATTATAGAGTTGTTTGATATCATTCACACAAGTTAGGGTTTCGAATTGGTGATATTATATTTAAGCTTATGTGATTGATTAATCACTTGTGGTTGGAATATCTCTAGCCTCATTTGATTCATAGCTTGTGTTAAGCTAAGGAGTTTCTCACAAGTTAGGAAGTAACCTACCTTGATTGATTAAGGTTTACTCTTGCATCTTGGAAACAAGAACGATTGTGGTTAGGTTTAACTTTTGCACCTTAGAAGTAAGGAGGATTGTGTGGAGTTTACTCTTGCCCCTTGGAAGCAAGAAAGAGGTAGGGACTTACCTAAGTAAAATAGTCTTGTGTGGGGGTTTACTCTTGCGCCTTGGAAACAAGAAAGAGGTAGAGACTTACATAGGTGAAAATAATCTTGTATAGGTTTTACTCTTATAACCGAGAACAAGAAACAATAGTGAAAGCCCTCAAGTAAAATAGTCTTGTGTGGGGGTTTACTCTTGCGCCTTGGAAACAAGAAAGAGGTAGAGACATACATAGGTGAAAATAATCTTGTATAGGTTTTACTCTTTTAACCGAGAACAAGAAACAATAGTGAAAGCCCTCAAGCAAATCGCTTAAGAAGAGAGGACGTACCCCAATTTGGTGTGTTATCCAAGTTGGACGAACCTTTATATATTGCTTGTTCTTTATTGCTTTCATTATTGATTGATCATATTAATCGAATTAATTAGGGCGATTAATTAAAAACCGCCTTTGATAATCTAATATTGAAAAAGAGTGATAATTATTTAAGTTATCTCATTCAAACCCCCCCCCCCCCTTCTAAGATTACTTTTAGTTGGTATTAGAGCCATTGACTTAATTTATTTTAAGGACTAACCGCCTCGTTGAGAAAGATTTTCAAGTACAAAGTATATCTATGGAGGGAAGCAATGCCGGTTACAATCCTACCAAGCCACCATTGTTCAATGGTGATAACTATGCATATTGGAGAAAGAAGTTCGAACTCTTCACCATGTCAAATGATATGAAGGCTTGGAGGATAATCAAGAATGGGTCAAAACCTATTGAGAAGAATGCCCCCATTGGTGGTAACATTATTAAAGCGTCCAAAACTCTAGATGCATACAATGAAGATGACAAGGTTGCACAACTAAATCGCAACGTAACAAATTATCTCTATTGTGTTCTTTCACCTGAAGAGTTCAACCGTGTTTCATCTTGTACAACGGCCAAGCAAATTTGGGATCTCCTTGAAATTACATATGAAGGAACTTCACTAGTCAAGGATACAAAAATCTCAATGCTATGCCGAGACTACGAGCTCTTTGAGATGAAGGCTAGTGAGTCCATATTCGATATGTTCACAAGATTTACACATATCATCAATGGATTGGATTCACATGATAAGAGGTTCTCCAACAAAGAAAATGTGCTCAAGATTCTAAGGAGCTTGCCATCGGAGTGGGAACCCAAATGCACGACAATCATGGAGTCTAAGGACTTAAACACGTTGACAATGGATCAACTAATATGATCCTTGATTGCCCATGAGCTCAACTTGAAGAGAAAGAACAAAAATGTAGATCATGGCAAGAAGGCCAAGGATCTACCTTTTAAAGCTTCCATTTTCGATAAGATGAAGAAGAAAGAAAGAGTTGAAGAAGAAGAAGAAGATAGTGAAGATGAGGAAGATCTTGCTCTCCTTACTAGAAAATTCAAGAGATTATAAAGATGGAAGCAAGATCCAAGAAAGACTTTCAAGAAGAAGACCTTTAAGAGGGATGAAGGCAACAGGAACAACCAAGGGAACATTACATGTTACAATTGCCAAAGGCTGGGACATATGGCCAATGATTGCCCTCACCCCAAGGTTGAAAAGAGTAAATTCAAGAAAAATTTCAAAGGAAAGAAGAAGAGTCTCTTGGCTATATGGATGAACCAAAGTGAAGATGAATCTACCGATGATGATTCATCATAAGATGAGGTAGCCAACTTTTGTTTCATGGCTAAGGGAGACTCCAATGAAGAAGAAAATGAGGTAAACCCTAATGAATTTACTTTTCATGAACTCTTAGATACTTTTTATGAATTGCATGCTGTGCTAGAAAATGTCATGATCAAGAATCGCTCATTGAATAAGAATGTCACTTCTCTTAAATTGAATGTTGAAAATTTAAAAAAAGAGAATGGTGAACTAAGGATAAATGCTTATGAGCGGTTTCTTGAGAAAGAAAAGATCATGCATGATAAAGTTGCATCTTTAGAAAAAGAGATTGAAACCTTGAAAGCTAAATGCAAGTCTTTAGCTCAAGAGAAGCCAGCTTGGTCTTCTAGAAATATAATCTTGTGCAAAGAGACACAAAGTGTCCAGAAGAAGCTTAGCTTGCAAAAATTCAAAGCTAAAGCACTAGCTAATGAGAAAAATAAGCTACAAGAAAAATTAACCTTCCTTGAGAAAAGAATTGAGAAATTTGGTAAGGGAACTAAATCCCTTGACAATCTTTTGAAAGTTCAAAGAACTCCCTTTGACAAGTAAGGTTTGGGATACACCTCTTCATGTACTCCTCCTATGTCTTCTAAGACTATCTTTGTAAAGGAGAACATTCTCAAACTCCCAACTCATGATTCATTTGAAAAAGTGAAAAGTCAAGAGAGAAGCACACGCGCACACACACACTATAGCATGACATGTTCTTATTGTTGCAAACTTGGTCATTCCATTTCATCTTGCATGCTAAAGTGGAGAAAAATTGAAAAGTCGAACTATAGATGGGTT
Source organism: Dionaea muscipula (assembly GCA_028571145.1). NCBI lineage: Eukaryota > Viridiplantae > Streptophyta > Magnoliopsida > Caryophyllales > Droseraceae > Dionaea > Dionaea muscipula. Next base: position 9,806 of record JAOWBR010026765.1, read on the forward strand.
CCAAAGAAAACCCATGAAGTTAACTCTAATGGACCCAAGGGAAAATGAGTGCCAAAACATAGTTGTTGATTTGTCTTATAGGTATGCCATAAGTTGAGCACCAAGGACAATAAGTGGTACTTGGATACTGGGTTCTCAAGGCATATGAAGTTCTTGATTTGTCTTATAGATACACCACAAGTTGAGCACCAAGGACAATAAGTGGTGCTTGAATAGTGGGTTCTCAAGACATATGACGGGGAACAAGCATCTTCTCACAAGTTGGATACCAAAAGAAGGAGACTGACATTTGGTGAATGGTGATAACAGAAAAAGGAAGATCATGGATATTGGTTGTATCGGTAACCCCTCTTCACCTTTCATTGATGACATTTTATATGTTCATTGCGCGAAACATAATTTGCTAAGTGTAAGCCAACTTTGTGATAAAGGTAATCAAGTAAAATTTGAGAAATCATGTTGCAAAGTAAAATGTGCAAATGATGACAAAACCATGCCTTGTTGGACCTCGTGTAGGAAATGTGTATATGTTTGACTTGAGTGCTTTGTTGTTAAGTGATGTTAAATGCTTTTCCGTTTTGAATGAGTCTTCTTGGTTATGACATAGATGCTTAGGGCATACTCATATGGAATTGTTGTCAAGACTTTATAGGAAAGATCTTATTGTTGGATTGCCCAAACTCAAATTTGAGAAAATTCATTTATGTGATGCATGTCAAAAGGAAAAACAAACAAAGGTCTCATTCAAACCTAAGAATATTGTATCCACCACTAGACCACTTAAACTTTTACATATAAACCTTTTCGATCCGGCTAGAACCGCTAGTATGAGTGGAAAATACTATTGCTTAGTGATCATAGATGACTTTTCTAGATTTATATGGGTAGATTTTCTTGCAGATAAAGATGAAGCATTTCTCATGTTTGTAAAACTTGTTAAAAAAATCTCAAATGCTCAAATGAAAAAGGATACATGATCACAAGCATCCGAAGTGATCATGGGAAAGAATTTCAAAATGAACATTTTGATGCATTTATTGATGAACTTGGAATTAGCCATAACTTCTCGGCCCCTAGGACTCCTCAACAAAATAGAGTTGAAAGGAAAAATAGGATGCTAGAGAAAATGGCTAGAACTATACTTATTGAAAACAACTTGCCAAAATATTTTTAGGCCAGAGCGGTCAATACTTCATGTCATATTTTGAACCGTATTTCAATAAGACTCGTTCTAAAAAAAAAACCCTATAAACTTTGAAAAAGTGGAAAATCCAACATTTCGTATTTCCATGCATTTGGTTGTAAATGTTTCATTTTGAACAATGCAAAAGAAAATTTCGGTAAGTTTGATGTCAAAGCCAATGAATGTATATTTCTTGGTTATGCTTCACATAATAAAGCCTTTCGTATTTTCAAAAAAACGCACTTTAACTATTGAGGAGTCCATACATGTGAAATTGATGAATCTAATGTCTCATCCAAGAATATTGTTGAAGATGATGATGTAGGTCTACATGAACCAAGTGAAAAAATGGCTCAAACGACAATGATAAAATTAATTGGTCAAGAACTTCAAGAGAATCTCTCACAACATCCCGACTTATCTAAAGAGTGGAGATATGCTCATAGTCATCCAAAGGAATTGATACTTGGTGATCCATCCAAAGGAGTCACCACATTGTTCATTTTCTTACTATGAAATTCAACATGATAAAATTAAAGGTAAACCAAATTAAGTACATCTACATTCATACACATTTATTGAAGAGTTATTATTTTAGATCTCTTTATGAAGCATGTATTCCAACATGAATATTTGAATTGTTCTTAATTTTTATCAATTTTGAATTTAACAAAATCTAAAAGTTCTTTATTTCTAATTTGAATTTTATACTTCTTTAAAAGAATGGCAAAAAAATTTCCTTAATCTTATAATAAAATGGTTTAGTTGATTTTGTCTTACCTTAATATTCGAGCATCAATCTTTTTACTATTTATTTATCCATTTACTAAAATCTAATCGGAGTTTGACCCAAAAAATTTTAATAGGAAAGATGTTCAAGTGTACGATAAAAAATCCTCGCACAAAAGACTGTTGTGCATACCAATTATTGCTTGATAATCATACTTGTGATTTCTTGCTGTTTCTATAGATTTACATTCTTTCTTTTAAATGAGTATGACTTAATTTATGAGTTAATTAGCATGTTTGACAATTATGATTGTAGAAGTTAAACAAATAAAGAGTGGAAAAATGCACTTGATACAATTTAATCATATCAAATTAGGATGTCTGAATTAATTAAAGCTCATTTAGAAAAACTTTGTTTGAAATGAAACTTTTTTTTTCCTCTGGACTGGATACAACTCAAGCATATTAAAGTTTATCTGTTTAAAACATAAGAGGGGCTATGTAGACCAATTCAAGTCTATAAAAGATTTGTATGAAGGATATATTTGCTAAAAGTTGGTGATAATAGATTTAGTTAGGGAAATTTAAAGAAAACTACACTGCGTTTTTTCGAGAAGCATAAAATTACAACCACCATTAATTGTGGTTTTATGTACAAAGACCATCTACACTTAGCTTTCTCTTAAATGAACACTTTGAAGATGCTTAATGTCCAAATTATCCCCCTTAATTCACACCCAATACTCTCCATTCACTAATACTTTCTTGGTTGAAGGGTATTCTTGTCATTCAATATGATATTTCAATGGAATATTCTCTATGATAGGCGCTTCTCATCATCATCATGACCTATTCCCACTGAGTAGGATCGGCCGCACGTGTCCAAAAAGTACACGTGCACGTGAGATCCGACAAATATAATACGCTGGTTGTCGGCTACCTAACACGCATTGCTCTAAACTAACCGGAAGGAATAGGATAGAGCAGAATAGCTTTATTTATAATAATAAATAAAGTAACACATGACGAGAAATGTAAGCAATAGCATCAATGTACGGGTCCCAAGATATTGGCGCACACTGTACTTGCACTCGCACACATACAAAACTCAAAGGACATAAAACAGTAGCAGAAGTCCTAGAAATAAAAACGCAACTCATGCAAAAGAGCGATAGAAAATGGTAAAACTAAATCTACCACAAATCACTGTCAAACCCTAACAAGAAGGTAACCAGACTAACATACAAACAGCACTGACACGCCTACCGTCCACTACGTGGGGTCAATCGCAGAAATTTATCTCTTCCACCCTGTCTGATGCATAACATCCTCTATGGTGAATTGCAGCATGGCTAGGTCCTTACGAATCACTTCACCCCAATTCATCTTTGGACGTCCTCGGTTTCTCGTACCTTCTAACACCAAGAACTCCACCTGCCTAATAGGTGCATCGACCGGTCTCCTCCATATGTGGCTTGCCCAACGAAGACGTCCCTCCCTCATCTTATCAACCACTGATGACACCCCAACTTATCGACGTATCTCCTCATTCTTCATTCTCTCTCTACGGGTAACTCCACACATCCATCTTAACATACGCATCTCTGTCACCGTCACCCTCTGTACATGACCCTTCTTGATCGGCCAACATTGTATCCCATACAGTAAGGCCGGTCGAAAATCCTTCGGTAAAATTCGCCCTTCAGTTTCAAAGGAATTCGTCTATCACACAGGACGCCTGAAACGGCTCCCCATCGCTGCCAACCTGCGTTTATCCTATGTGTTACATCCTTGTCTATCTCTCCATCGTCATGCATAATCGATCCTAAGTACTTAAATTGACTAGTTCTATGTACACTCCATCCATCCACCATAATCGAGGGAGCAACCCCCTCCGCCTTCTCAAATGTGCACCATATATACTCAATCTTACTTCTACTAATTCGTAACCCCTTAGCCTCAAGTGATGTCGTCCACCTTCGCAACTTATTCTCTACGCCTTCTCTAGTCTTATCCATCAACCCAATATCATCCGCAAAAAGCATACACCAGGGGGCATCCCCACCCACATCCCTCGTAAGCTCGTCTAACATTGCTACAAACAAATATGGACTCAATGCTAACCCCTGATGCACACCAACTGTAACTGAAAAGTCATGGGGGAGCCCTCCAACCGTCCTAACACATGTCGTCGCCCCTGCATACATACCCTTAATGGCATCAATATATTTTGTACTGACCCCTTTCTTTTGTAACACCCACCACACCACTTCTCGCGGCACCCTATCATATGCCTTCTCAAGATCGATGAAGACTAAATGTAGGTCTGTCCTCAGCTCCCTAAACTTCACCATCATCCCACGCATAATATGAATGGCCTTCATAATAGAACGTCCTGGCATGAACCCAAATTGATTTTCGGCTACCTTAGTTTCCCTACGCAACCTCCACTCGATCACTTTTTCTCATAACTTCATAGTATGACTCATAAGCTTAATTCATCGATAGTTGGTACACTCCTGCACATCTCCTTTATTTTTATATAACGGTACAATCGTGCTTCTTCTCCATGCACTCGGCATCCTCCCCTTCAAGATCATGTTAAACAACCCACATAACCAAAGCACTACGATCTCCCCTAAGAGTTTCCAAACCTCAATCGGCACACCATCTGGACCGACTGCCTTTTTACAACCCATATTCTTCAACGCATTCCGTACCTCAAACACCTGAATACGCCTGACATATCTTAGGGTGCTAGCTCTCTCAGTATCATTAATGTGCAACTCTCTCACCTCCATATCCCCTTCATTAAGAAGCTTCTCAAAGTAATCACCCCATCGCGATCAGATAGCTCCCTCATTGACCAAGATCGAGTTGTCTTCCCCTCTTATGCATCTAACGTTGCCCACATCGTGACTCTGGCTATCTCTCAATTTCGCTAGTCGGTACACATCCTTCTCCCCCTCCGGCGTGCCCAACCTTGTATAAAGTCCTTCGTAGGCCTCAAACTTTGCCACAGCTAACGCAACACGGGCCTTCCGCTTTGCCACCTCGTATTCCTTACGGTCGGCGGTTGTCCTACTAAATTGCCATGCCTTAAACCTCTCTTTCTTCAACTTAACAGCTCCTTGTACCTCATGTCCCCACCACCACCCTTCCTTCAGTCCAACTCTCCCGCCTCGAGATTCACCCAATACTTCCTTGGCGACCTTGTCTACATGGGCCGACATACGGTCCCAAGCCAAACTAGCTTCTTCCTTTTCGTCCAAGCACCATACATCTGCCTCAAGCAGCCTCTTCCGAAAGTCTAAAGCTTTGTCCTCTTTGTGCTGCCACCACCGAATCATCTTGTCCTTACGCACTCTCCTCTGTTTCTTCAAAATGTCAAAGCGAACATCCAACACCAGAAGCCGATGTCGAGTGGCTACACACTCACCCGATATAGCTTTGCAATCCTTACATCCCAATCGATCCACATTCCTGGTCAGGAAGTAATCGATCTGGCTTGCATTGCTACCACTTTGAAAAGTGATCAGATGCTCCTCCCTCTTCCTAAAACACGTATTTAGCAAAACTAAGTCAAATGACAATGCAAAATCTAAGATCGTCTCACCTGCCTCTTTCCTACTCCTGAACCCATAGCCCCTATGAGTCCTAACAAATCCCCCGCAATCTTGTACTACATGTCCATTTAGGTCACCACCAATAAAAATCTTCTCCTGTAACCCAATATCCTGAACCACCTCTTCTACATCCTCCCAAAACTAAGCCTTTATAGCCTCGGGAAGACCGACCTGGGGCGCGTACACACTAAGCACATTCACAGTATCTTTGCCCAAAACCAACTTAAGAGTCAAAATTCTATCGCCTTTCCGCAACACATCCACAACCGAATCTCTAAACGTGGGATCGATATTTTGTGCAATGATAGGTGCTTCTATGTAAAGTAAATATGACTAATGACTTGGTGGTTTTCTACAACTATTAAAGATAATCATGTTTTTGTGTAAACTTCATAAAGGTAATGCCGATTTTTCATAATTTTTCAAGATGATGGTGGTTTTATGCAAATAACATAGCATTATTGGCGATATTTTTTAAATTACGATTTTATCTATAACTACTTAGTACTTACTTACCATCATCATACTTATAAGAACTGTTCTAAAAATCGGTATTGGCGGCCGATTAATCGGCGATTAATCGTTTGAAGGTGTCCTGCCGCCGCGATTTATGCTTAATCGTTCTAAAAATCGATTTGCCTAATTTGGCATTCTAAAAATCGGCCACAAAGGCCTTTGGCGCCCGATTTTTAGTCTCGACGGCCGATTTTTAGCCTTGGCAGTAAAAAAACCCAAAAAAAACCAAACCCCCCTAAAACCGACAAACCCTCATTCTAAAATCAAGTCAACAATAGACTCTGCTCTATGAATAGAATTTCATAGTATGTTGAAGTATGTTATTGTTCAGTTCCCCTTCATCTCATCACTAATCACCACT
>JAOWBR010026876.1:0-16208 GCA_028571145.1 Dionaea muscipula
TGATTTTAAATGCTCTGATGTCCGATAAAAAGATGAATGGTTTGTGACTTATCGAAACATAGTTTTTCTCTTAATGACTGGCGCACATTAACTTTATACTTAAGCTGGCGCATGATGTGAGACAAATCTAAATATTCTTTTCTTATACTTGTATGAGGAGATAATAAAGGATAAGAATAGAAAAGAGTTTCAGGGCATAATCCTCGACACTTTGAGAAGAGAATTCGGGTAATAAAACCCCTGAGTTTATTATTCCGTCTTCGATCATTGCGGAGTTGGCTTGGGTTTTCCTTTTTACAAGGACCCTACCCGGTTCGTGGTGACAGAGATCGGGTTAGGGCCTCACAAATACCCTGCAAGCTGGCTGGTCTGCTCGGGAGACCTGAACGAACCATCTGTACAAATATGCCAACTCAGCCACACCCTATGAAAAAAATCTCACAGCGTGCAGGTCCATCAAACTCGCTAAATAAATCACAAAAAACCCGTGTGCCTATCTTATCCACAAACAACGTGCAGCCTAACAGAAAAAGCAAATACGCTCTAGCTATCCTCTGGATGGTAATGTCTGTCCACGTATCATCTACATCCTCAAATTTCATCCTAAACCAAAGAGATATTATCACTTTTACCCCGTTGTATCTCATCATATGCCTCCATCAGTGGCACTCCTAATGCCTCGTGAACTATATGAGGAGCGGAGCCCAACCACCTTGAACCATACGATAGTCTACCCTTGATCGGAATACCTAAAATGCAATGCACATCATCAAGAGTCATTGTAGCCTCACCAACGGTCAAATGGACGGTATTCGTCTCTGGATACCATCTCTCCACAAAAGCTGATATTAACTTCTTGTTTATGAACCTCAATGTCCCGTGCACGAGGTTAATAAGCCCGAAACCCTCGATCAACGTCCTAACCCGAACATTATCATCCTTTGTCCACCAATCTCATTCTAGCAACTTCTCTCCATAAGAATATACCTTGTGTGGCCGTATATCCCCCTCTGACACCCATATATGTGCAACGATATGGGTCCTGAAACACCTAAGGAGACTAACATCAATCGGTCCTCCGGGGAAAGGATCAGTCAATGGTTCAACCCCCTCGAGTACATCTGTCAGGGCACCCAAATCCTCTAGATCCGGAATATCATGTTGGCTTGTTGCCATATAATCATGTGTCTCCATAGGAACATCATCATGCTGCGTTGTCGCCACGTCAGCACCAGTCTCCTCCTCATGTTGTGTCGTCGCCACGCCTCCACTATGCATATTTTTCCTCTGTGTGGATGCAATAAGGCGCATATGTATTCGGTGAGAATCCATACTTGAAGACATAGACAACATAAATCAAAATATTCAGAATGTGTCTGTGTTCAGTAAACATCAAGCGAACTAGTCGTTAAGCATAATCGAACCTTTCAGTTAACCTCGTCGAATGGTTCGGTGAGTATAATCAAACATTTCGGTTAACTTTGCCGAACGGTTCGGGAAACGGTGACCGAAATGTTCGATCATCCTCACTGAACCCTTCGCCGAGGCACTGTCGAAGATTTCATGAGAAAACCAACCAAAAACAACGCGCAATTCCAATTTACACACAAAATCCACATCACATTCGGTACGAAGTGGATTTATAAATACAATGAATGAGGATTTCACCTGAAGCTCTCTACTAACCTCAAAAGCAGAAGGGTAATGTGGACACAAAAACAAAATGAGGTTGCCGAAGATCTCGGGATGGGGCTGCCGAAGAAGATGGGGTTGCCAAAGGAGATGGAGATAATATCAACTCAAGTCTTCCCAGTGTTCTTCCTTTTCTTCCTGCTTCTGTCGTGTGTCGTGTGTGAGTTCGGTTGGAAATGAAGGGTTGTGTCTTAGTTCTGTCGTTCTTCAATGGAGAGGAAGGGTGATGACGTGCGTAAGAGGAAGGGTGATGTCGTGAGTTTGGTTATTGGTTTTGTTGATTTTGTTATATTAAGGAATAGTTTAGACTATTTCAATGGTCGCATGTGTTAAAAATTGACAATCGATTTTTTTCAATGAGATGACATCAGCAAAGTGATGGCATAAATTATAATAGTTGTGTGTATAAAAAATCTCATCTAATTTGTTAGGTTAACAAGTTATTTTTAGTGGCTAGTTCGTCCATCATAATAGTGACATCTATGTAGCTGCTATTTGCCATCTAGTGCTGTGTTTGAACCAACTGTTTATGTATTGCATGTGTTTCATGATAAACGACAGTCAAAAGAAATGATGTCCAAATTCGGCTGAAGGTATGAAATAAAACATCGACATGGATTTTTTGGATGAAACTTTTGAGTTATCTTGAGAAATGCATCAAACGCTAAGTTAATCAACCTATAGCTAAACAGGCTTGGGCCAAGCTTTCCAAACGATGCAGGAGTAGCTTGCACAGATCTGCTTGAAGAAAAGAAATCCTAGCTAATTACACGCAAATGATGATATTGCCAAGCTAATTATGAACCAACAACGACGTCACAACAGTAATCGCCCTCCGTTTGATCTAGGAAACAAGAGGGCAGAATCCAGAATACTGTCTTTCAAGCAAAATAAAGGGCCAGCTCACATACTCCAAATTTGGAGTTTCTCACCTCTCTCCCACACTATTCACATCATTCACCCTTTAAATTTTTATTCACCCAAAAATTATTACACGCTACTTTCACTATTTACTCATTACATCATTACATATTTTTTAAAAAACTCTAAATTTAAATTTATTATCTATTCACTTAAAAAATCATTACACAATACTCTCACCATTCACAAACTCTAAAGCCTACTGCTTTGGATGCTCTGAACATTCACCCTACAGAACTAAAAATACCCAGGCCACTAATAGGCTTTTTGTTTGTCTATATTTTATTTTAAACTTTTAGTAAAAGCAAAAAATAAAAAGCATGTTTAATTTATAATTTATAATTTATCATATCTTGATCAATTTTCATATTTTAAATGTTTTAAAAATATCTACCGAAAACACAGAAAATAAATTTTTTTTTATTTTCTGTATTTTTAAGATTTTGAATTAAAATCTATTTTCTATTTTTACAAAACAGAAAATAAAAAATTTATATAGAAAATAGAAAACAACTCAAACCAAATTAATACAGCCTAAAATTTTGCCTGGTATGCAATAAACTGTTTCGCAAGAACTGGAACAACGTATTTCTCATATGGAGATCTACAAGTTCATTACCAAACTGGTGCGCAAGTAATGCAGCTTAGATAATTAGAAAGTTTTTAAAAAGAGCATGCCCGCAAGGACCATCATCCATCCATTTTAAGTTACAAAACCGGCCAACCCAAGTGCAAATGAACCGGACAACCAAGTGGAAATGTAACTGAGCATGTGACTAGTCGGGGATGTTGTAGAATACCTTAGTCATTCCCTTCTTAGATCGAATCTGCAGTACCTAGAGCAGAAGGCAGATGAGTGACAAGTTAGAATCCAGCTGCGTCAAAGCCAGGGAGAGGATGCAGGGAATGAGGTTGAGCAAATAACTACTACCAAATGCCAAGCATCAACACTGATTTTCGGTGCCATACTCAGCGGAGAGCATTAAACCTCAAAACTGGTTTATCAAGTGAAGCTCAAATTTTTGACAGGACCATTTGATTAGCTTACATTGAAGGTTTTTCCATTTCATGAACCACCTTCGCAAGATCTCGAGGAGAGAAAATTTGAATTAGCTTTCGCTAATTTTAGCCTACAGCTTTCACCTTTCTAGCTCTATTTTCATAGAGTCAAAACAGGGAAGAAAATGCGCTCTTTCTAGTGGCAATATACGAATCCATATGCCACTGAGAGCAACTCTAAGGGGAGACCGCATTTTTTCATTACCATTGCTATATTTTGGTCATAAATAGTATATTTCTACTATTATTTGACAATTATGCTCCAGTGATGTCATGTTATAATTTAGCATCACTATATATTTTCTCATAACCACCACACACCCTATCAATCCACCACAAAAAATCAAAACAAAAATCACCAAAGTTGCTAAAATAACAATAGCAATACTATACTTCATGTTATATTTAACATTGAGTTTAGTAAAGCCAAATTTTAACAGTCCATTTTACATGTCATTGGAGCTTCAATTTTTGCAGCAATAGCCATAATTTGGCAATGTCAATGGGTATAGCAGCTTCACTGGAGTTGCTCTAATAGTACCATATATTTAATTAAGCCAATTATTTGCTTTTCATTAATATGTTCCACAGTATGCATCTGAATATCTTGGAGAAGAAAGCTCTGAGGGGGCTCAAATATTCGTAAATTTAAGGAAAACGTCATTTATTTTGTCAGGGGAATTGGGTATTTCCACGTAACAGAAACAGATGGCATCGTCCATTATTTTCTCTCTCCTCCTGTACCTTGTAGCTTTTAGTTAAATATTCTCAGAAATCTGGAAATATAAAAGATAAATTTCTCAAGCAATTCATGAATTAGCCAAGTCCAAGAATTTAAATAGTCAGCAACTCTTGCAATGTTTACTCTAAAATGAGAGAAATGCAGTCAAAATCTTCACTGCCACAGGTACGTTAAATAACTATCTACACAATATCCAGCTTGTATTGAGGGTAAAAACACAATTACCGTTCAGTGGAGCAGTTGGTCCAGTGTTTTGTGTTTTTTTGATCGTCTATTTGTGACAAATTACAATTTTATGCTCAATTATCTCTCTTTTTCTTAGAAAAATACCACCTGAAATGTCTCTTTCATACCCAAAACAACCAACGAAACAACAAACAATGAATAACAACAGCATTGCCAAACTGAATTTAAGCTGTCCTTGCATAATTCTGAATTTCTGATTAAAAGCATGGGTTTGCAATTGCAACGCTAGCACAAGCTGAACAACAATACTAAGAATGAAAAAAAAAAAAAAAAAAAAAGGAAAAGTAGCACAGAAACAGCTTCCCAAAATGTGGAGTGATTTGTAAGGATATAGTATAATCATCATCCTCGTGACCAAATTCTACAAGGTGGAGTCGAGCACATATATTCGTTAAGGTACATGCACAAAAATCCGAAAAAAATAGTGCATTAGTATCGACTGCCTAACACGCACTGTCCTAGTCTAATAAAAAATTAGGTTTCAGCTATATCGCTAGCTAACTCGCTAACTAGCTAACTAATCATCTAACTAACTAACTAATTAACTTCTGATGACTGTTTTCCACTAGATGGCGTCAACCACCTTATATCCTCCTCTTCCGATCCGTTTGGTGTAACGCATCTGTTACACGAAGTTATAACATGGCAAAGTTCGTACAGATCACTTCATCTCACATCTTTTTCAGTCGTCCTCTATTTCTTCCATCTTCCAACGCAACGAACCCCACTCTCCTAACAAACGTGTCTAACGGTCTCCACTATATATGGCCCGCCCAATACAAGCGTCCCTCCGAGATCTTATCAACCACAGGTGTCTCCACGAATCTCCTCATTCCTCATTTTCTCTCTTCTGGTAACACCGAGCATCCATCTCAGCATACGCAGAATGAAGGTTCTAATTGAATAAGACCCATATGCTTGGGGATGAGTTAGCCAAAAAAGTTCAACTTCCTAGGGAGTAAATACTCTAGTCTATGTTCAGTGTGGCATCAAAATAAATGTCAAAGGGATGATAGCTTCCTTTTGACGGTAAAACTTCTTCCTCGTTCACTTCCTTACATGAAAAGCGTGCAAATAACGTTTTTACTTCAGACTGGTAATTTCTTGCCAAAGAAGAATTTCCCAAATTTTGCACTTACTCAAATCAAATACTGCCTAAGAAAAGCAATAATATTCATGCCCTCCATATAACTGATAAATGTTATTACCTTTACCCCTTTTATATCTGAAATATCAACAACATGGGTACCCCCACAAGGGCATCCAGGATTTTCACCGATCTTGACAATGCGAGGAGTACTGCCCTGCATTAAAATTTGAGTTTGGGCATTAGCGAGAGTTAGCATTAAATGACAATCCTACAAGTTGATCTCCTAAAAAATATTCATCCTTAGTCAAAGAACAACTAATCACACCAGCAGAATCAGCCAATGACCCAAGCAAGAATAAACACCTCATTGAAGTCTACTCATTCAAACTTTGCACCTGACAGCATTCTACTAATAGGAAGCAAAAGTTGAGCACCCATTAAACTCAATTCTTTTTTATGGAAGAAGTCAGGCCCATTAAGTGTGACATATAGCTCCGATGGAGGACACCATGATGGAAAATCAAGGCATTAAGTGCAGGTTATACTCAAACCTCGGGAATGTAATCTGGAAGATGGCCACCGCACATGTTAGAAGCATCATGATATGGTAATACAGCAACAGAAACCTGGAAGAATGGAGAATGTAAATAACTATACACAAATAGGTTAAGTATATGATAACAACAAAATTATCTGCAAATCACCTTTCCACCCCTGCAAATTAACATGTTCGCATGCTGCTCCAATTTCTCTTGCTTGCTCAGAATTTCATTTTGAGCAACGGTGCCTTTATATTCAACGAAAGGTCTGCAGCTCCTCAAATGCAAGAATGAATTACTCATTTAGAAAAGAGTGTTGTTATATGGCACTTTATGACGAGAACTATCAGTGCATGAAAGCATGAGAGGAAATATTAGAGAAAGCTAGAGACTTATTCATCTCAGAAAATTACTTCAAGAACATGAAACTCTACTTATAGTAGGTTTTGTGAGCCAAGCGTTAATCATCTTCCACTCATAACACTACCACCTAGGAGGGTCAGAAGTGGAGTAGCCCAGAAAGTAAAATCAGTTAGTTAGAGGCTGAAGGTTCCTTTATGTTGATAAGAATATCCAAGGTAACCCTAAAAAATGTCTGCAGTCTTTTCCAGCAACACAACTGACTAAAGATTTCATCAAGTTCTCACAACTTCATGTCCAGCAAAAAATTAATTTTTCTTCTTTTGCCATATTGACAGCGGATAAAAATCTACACAGAAAGTAAAATGCCTTATCCACCTTGCTAAAGGAAAAAAATGCCAATGAAGCCTATTGTGAGTTAGTATTGAGTATTGGGCTTAGGTTTGCTCTATACTATGCTTTATGTTGTAGTGGACTTATTATATTTATGTGATGTATAAATACAAAGCTAAGCCTCATTTTAGAGACCAGAGCCTTCCAAAACACATCATTCTACATGATATCAAAGCCATGTGAAACCTAGACCTGTGAACAGTGCATAGAAGAAACCAAAACCCCAAATTTGTGAACAGTGCCACCGCGTGAACAGTGCGCTGAAAACCTACCCACTCAACCCAGCCCAGCCCCTCACCGCCTCTCCTTTGCCTAGACGACCACCACCCATCATCAGCCCAGAGGCCAACGACCCTGGGGGTGTCACCCCAACCACTGTCGGCCACCTGATGCGGCGATTCTCACCCTCAACCGTGAGTTAGGGTTTGCAAGGTGTAGATTCACACCCTTTCTTCATGATTCTCGACCATTGGCTTGTCTAGGGTGGTAGGCGACAACCTATTGGCGTTCATCCTCCTGGTGGTTCTCCGGCCGGATGCTCCACGCGTCCACACATGTCGCTCCCTTCTCCTGCGCGTGGCACTCACACACTCCACGTGCCGCCGCGGCTTGGGACCACTGGGACAACATGCTTCATTTTTCCTCACGACATTTTCTTCTCTTCTGCTTTCTCCTGATTCTCACTTGTTTTATATGATTTGAGCCTGAGTGGTCCTTGGGTGTTCTTGACTCTGAGTTTGACTGGCTGTTGAGTTTGGATGCTGCTATTAGCGCATTGGTATTTGGTGCTTGAGATTTCCTTATGGTTCTATCTGCCTTTGTTCATTTAAGTTATGGCAACTGACACAACGGAGGCTTCTTCCTCTTCTGGGACCATTTGTCCACCGGAGACCTCGTCTGAATTTGTTCCTACTACCACTAAGCCCACGGATGTTCGTTTGAGTGAGTCCAATTATTTTCAGTGGCATCTGCGAGTTGAGATTAGTATCATAGGTATGGAGTTAGAGGACCATTTGACTAAGAAGGGTCCTAGTGAGAGGACGAATCCTGTCAAGGATAAGGCATGAGCTCGAGCCGATGTCCTGTCTCTATACTCATCTTCGTAACTCTATGAACTCCTCTATTGTTGATCTTGTGACTCATTATCTTATTGTGCGGGAGATTTGGAATTATCTGGCTCTCTTGTGCATTCTGATAAAGACAACATCAACAGACACTTTGATGTGTCACAATCCTTCTTTCGCCCTTAGTTTGGCGAGTCTTTCCTCGGTGACTACTCTGCCTCTTTTAAGAGGACTTATGAGGAGTTCAATGTTTTGATGCCCTATCACTACCAAGATCACCGAGATGCAACAGCAACGTGAGCAGCTTGTCATCATGTCCTTTTTGAGCGGTTTACCGCTCTCCTATGATTTCATCTGTTCTCAGATCTTGGCTAGTTGCCGACTTGGTCATCCGACGTTCTCTAATCTGAAGTGTCTCTGTCCTGAGGTTCAGCCCTTATCCGATCTTTTTTGTGAGTCTTGTCAGTTTGTGAAACACCATAGAGTCTCATATCAATCTAGAGTTAATAAACGAGTGTGCTCCTTTTGCTTTGGTGCATTCTGACGTTTGGGATCCTTGTCAATAGAGTCTAAAGCAGGTTTTCGTTACTTTGTGTCGTTTGTAGATGACTACTCAAGAATGACTTGATTATTTTTAATGAAGAATCGTTCTAAATTATTTTCTATCTTCACTGCCTTTTATACTGAGATACAGACACAATTTTTCATTCTTATACGTACCTTCAGGAGTGATAATGCCCGGGAGTACTTCTCATCTTCCTTTACCACATTTATGACTACTCATAGGATTCTACATGAGTTCTCTTGCCCAGATACACCACCACAAAATGGTGTTGCTGAACGAAAAAAATCGTCATCTCCTAAAAGTGACCCGAACCCTTATGTTTCGCATGAGTATACCCAAAATGTTTTTGAGTGAGGTTGTTTTAACTGTTGTATACTTGATAAATCGTATGCCTTCCTCAGTTCTTTAAGACGAGATACCCTTTCGTGTCCTCTTCCCTGATAGCTCTTTACACCCCTTTCACCCTTTTTCTTTACGTATCTTTGGGTGTACTTGTTATGTTCGGGATATCCGCCGTAATCTCACTAAACTTGATCCTAAATCCTTGATATGTGTTTTCTTGGGCAACTCCCGTGTTCAGAATGGGTATCGTTGTTATTCTCCTGGCTTGCGACGATTTTGTGTGTCTGCTGATGTCGTCTTTGATGAGTCTATCCCGTTCTTTTCCTCCTCCTCTATGGCTTCTTCCTCCCTTCCTCGTCCATCTCAGTTTGTGTGTGTGGATGATGACACTTTGGCCTGTGAGCTTCTCCCACGTCCGTCTGTGCCATCTCCACCTCCACCCCCATCTCCTCCCTATCCGTCATGTGTATACTCGTCGTCCGAGTTGAGTCATCTCCTTTGGTACCGAATTACCTCCGGTCCGGTTGAATTCTCCTCTCGTAGCTGTTCTTGAGTCGGCCCTTGCCGATCCATCGTCCCCGCCATTGGATTCCTCATCACTTGCTCGTTCCTCGAACCTAGATGTTCCCATCGCCCTACGGAAGGGCCAGCAGAGGTGTACTACATATCCTCTCTCTACTTATATATCATATGCCAGAGTTTCTTCTTCCTTACAAGCCCTTATCTCTACCCTGGACTTTATTACTGTTCCTCAGTCCATGACTGAGGCTCTCTCTTCCCCAGAGTAAACATAGGCCATGTCTGAGGAGATGACCGTTCTTGAGGCTAATCAGACCTGAGATCTTGTTCCTCTGCCTCCCGGGAAGAAGGCTATTAGTTGAAAGTGGGTCTTTGTGATGAAGATGAATCCTGATGGTTCTGTTGCTCGTCTTAAGGCTCGTCTGGTGGTTAAAGGCTATGCTCAGGTCTATGGCATTGATTATACTGAGGCCAAAATAACCTCTGTTCGTCTTCTCATTTCTTTGACTGCCTCCCATCATTAGCCTTTGCATCAGCTGGATATGAAGAATGTTTTTCTTCATAAGACCTCCATGAAGAGGTCTATGCGAAGCAACCTCCTGGCTTTGTTGCTCAGGGGGAGTGTGGGTATGTATGTCGCTTGAAGAAGTCCCTATATGGACTTCGGCAGTCACCTCGGGCTTGGTTTGGATGGTTCAGTTCTGCGGTTTTGGAGTTTGGTCTACAACGGTCTGAAAAAGACCATTTTGTCTTCTATCGGCATTCTAGTGAAGGTTGCATCATTCTTGTGGTGTGTTGTTGATGATATTGTCATTACTGGTAGTGACAGTTCAGGGATAGCCTCCCTGAAGACATTCCTTCAGAGCCATTTTCAGACCAAAGACCTCAGGTCTTCGAGGTATTTTTTGGAGATTGAGGTGTCTCGTTGTAAGCGTGGGATCTTCTTGTCCCAATGCAAGTATACTCTGGACTTATTACAAGATACTGGTATGATTGATGCCAGACCGAGTGGCACTCCGATGCTTCTTGGGATGAGGCTTTTGCCTACAAGGGTAATGAATTGGATGATCCAGATAGGTACAAACGCTTGGTGGGTAAGCTGGATTATCTCTCTATCACACGTCCCGATATTGCTTTCTCAGTTAGCATGGTCAGTCAGTTTATGTCAGATCCCCGAGTTCCTCATGGGAAGCAGTTGTTCATATTCTTCGATATATCAAGGGACATCCTAATCGAGGCCTGCTCTATAGTGATCACAGTCATAGACGTGTTGAGGGTTTCTGTGATGCAGACTGGGCTGGCTCACCTTCTGATCGGAAGTCCACCAGTGGTTATTGTATTTTTGTTGGTGGCAATCTAGTCTCGTAGAAGAGCAAGAAGCAGTCGGCTGTTGCTAGATCCAGTGCTGAGTCTGAGTATCGTGCTCTATCTCACTTGACTAGTGATATCACCTATATTCGACAGTTACTCGATGAGTTGGAGCTTCCTGCTCCAAGACCTGCCCAGTTGTGGTGTGACAGTAAGTCTGCTATCCACATAGCTTTCAATCCGGTCTTTCATGAAAGAACGAAGTATATTGAGATGGATTATCACTTTGTGAGAGAGAAGTTACAGAGTGGTAATATTCTCTTGAGCCATGTAAAAACAGGGGAGCAACTTGGTGACATTTTAACAAACACTTTCTGGAAATAGGGTTGAGTACATTTATAATAAGGTGGGTATGATTAATATCTATAATCCAACTTAAGAGTGTTGTGAGTTAGTGAGTTAGTATTGTGTATTGGGCTTGGGCTTAGATTTATGCTATGCTATGTTTTACATTGTAGTGGGCTTATTGTAATGAAATATATATCAAGAAGAACCTCACTTTAGAGGCAAAGGCTACCAATCATTTCATTCCACAAATAGCATATTTTTAGTCCGATTTTTGATTTTATATAATTATTAATACAAAAGGCAACGTTTTTTGAATGGCAATACCTGTTCATCAACTTTGTGAGAGACATATTTTTTGGTCCAATTAGGTGATACCACCTATAGTTTTTTTCCCTCCCATTTCATTTTCACACTCTCTTTCCTTTCTCTTTCTTTTCATTCTATGTTCATCAACTTTCTCTCTCGAATTTTTGCATTCTATGTTCGGTTTACAATTACAATTTTTGCATTGGAGTGTTTATTTCGGCACGGGTTTCGGCACGGGTATCCCCTAGTTTGATACAGAAAACCAAGTGTTTTTTCTATTAAGTAGGCTCGACTACAAAGAAAAGGCATTCCCCTCTACTCCACTCCATCCATGCTCAATGTGTCATCACAACATGCCAAGTCATACCCTTCTCTGGATTATTTTCTCTTCTTGACTTGCACCTGGTTTATTACTTCAGATATTGTTACCCGTACAATTATATGCTCATAACACCTTAAATGTGACTCTCATCTTGTCTTCTGTTTGCACCACCCAAACATCTTGTCAACATAAGAAAAAAAGAAAAAACCAAGAACATACTATGCGAAGCTCTAACAGGATAAACTCGAACACTGTAGCTGCAATTTCCTTTGTATGCATACAGTTTGGATCACCCTACTGATTACAGTTACAACTATCCTTCCATTTGAGAAGTGGTGAACAGTAGAGAATTCACACACCTGCCTCCTGCAATAGTTGTCACGACTCCCATAACTCCCTAGTCCAATGGCATCCGCATCAGCACGATGTAAAGAAGCTAATACTCGAGCTGTTTCTCTATATATCACGTTCTTCCTTTGAGGAGCTACACCCTGATAAAATCAGTATCCATATCAAGGGACAATCACTTAGCTTGTGCATAGTTGCAAATGAGTTTCCCAAAAGGAAAAAAAAAATGTACAACAAGTGACAGGATCAACAACTTTGAATATCTAGTCATTCAATCATAAAGTACCCATGCACGCACCGGAAGTGCCGGATCCAGAAAAATGCGACCCTCTAAATACTCCATAATGTAAAATGGAGTACCGATCACAGTGGCATCAGCACACAGGCAGAAAACTCTGGGAACAGGTATCTGTGTATTAGTGCCCAGTGCCCGTAAAACCTATGAAATTTAGCATGCCATCAAGATATAAAGGTTAATAATATAATGACCTGAAAGTTGACATTTTTAATTCATGCATGAGTACACTATATTATACATAATAAGAAACTGTGAAAGTAAAGACTAGCACTTGAAAACCTGATATTCTCTCTCCACGGCATGAGCCGACTGAAGAAGTTTTCCAGGAGGCTTCTTCCGCAGAACATACCGTTTCATGTTACCACTGGAACTGATTTCTACCAGGAAGGTGGGGTTAGATTGCCCATGCCCAAACTGAACCATGGAAGGCAACAAATCAAGATCAACGACAATAGGCATTCGAATGCTATGACCAACAACAACAAAAAAACATATAAAGATTTGATAAAATTAAAACAAAGAATCTAACAAGTCATGTACCTCAAAACTAAGTTTCATGTCATCCAATGAAAACAATTCAATTTGAAGGGAAAAGCTATAATACACCACTTACAATATACACACTAGACTCCTAGTCCTAGCCACTCATTTGAAAAAACTAACCTTTTACTTCTTAAAAAAATTGGCTTACATTGTTTGCCTTGTTGGCCAAATGAATGGTTAGAACCCTAGTGTGTGTATAGAAAGGGGTATATCACAGCTTTGCCCCACTTTGAAACTAAGTCATAACCTTCCAGTCAAGGCAAGTTAAAGACATAACTGTATTAGTCAATTTGACACACTTGGAGCAGCCAAAGATCAAGCATAGAACAGCCTATCTGCACCATAGCTAAGGTGTAACATTGTATATATCTCATCCTGTCCTAACCCCAGGATGCAGGATCACAGTTTAGTAGTCTACCATTTCACTCTTAGACATCCCACTTGTATTCATACAAGAACTGATGTGAAGTCAATTCTTTCCTATATTATGCTATAACACTCGAGTTACGTTCTTGCCCTCAGCTTTTGAGCATTTTTTGGGTTACAAAGGGAGAATATTTTTTTTATCTTTTTTCCCAAACCTAATATTTAAGTATGAGAACACATATTTACCCAAAAAAATGCAATGACAGCAAAGCCACAATTGAAGTTCAAAAGAATGACTGCTTTTCGCCACCACAGAGTTACAACATAGAAACAGCATAGTACAGTTACAAAGAATGAAGCCTTCCAATGAAGCAGGCAATTGTCCAAACGCAGCATTTTTTAACAGTAAGCTAATTACTATCTCCTCCCTCTTGCCTCCTATATCCTCCCTCCTCCATCTTCCGACATGGGCCCACTCTCATCCAACCTCAAAATGGAGCTTAATTTTTCAAGCAGCTGAAGCAGTCACAGATGCCGAAAAAAATCGGCATGATCATCTTCTAGCAGAGAATTTTACCCGTTATACAACATGATTCTGCTCAGGGATTTCGAACAAATTCATGAACACAATTAAACCATCCAGATTGCAATCAGGCAGTACAATACAACAACAAGGAGTCTGCTGAGTGTAAACAATGGAAATTTTAGAAAAGTTAGATATCAACAGTCCCAAATCAAGAAGAGACGCAGACAGAGATGAGAGAAAGAGAGAAGGACCTTGCGAACAGACACATCGGAGATAGTGGCTGATCGAGGGAATTCGGCGACATGAGATCGGCAATATTGGATGAGAGATAAGATGTCGAAATGATCGGACGGGGGAATTTGCCGGAGAAGGTCCGCCGCCGTCGTCGTCGTCGTCATTGACGACCCCCAATGCTTGATTAACTGCCGCTTGACCCTTGCTTATAAGAGAGGTAGTTGGAGCAGAAATTTTCCTTTCGAAAATACGTGCTTCTCCTTTCAACTTTTTGACTAATGATGTACTTGCATGAGAGCATCCTCATCTGTCTCTTTCAAATTTTTTACCAAATTAACTAACAAAATTTAAGTATTGTTTAATTTATTTGTTTTCAATTTTTAATTTTTAATTTTCAATTTTGAATAAAACCAGTAAATAGAAACAGAAAACTTATTTAGTTTATAATTTATATTTTGTTATTTATGATTTATAATTTATCAGGACTTTAGCGTTTACATTATTTTGGGTGTTTTGAGAATTTTTTCAACACAGAAAACAGCTTTTCTTCGTTTTCTGCATTTTAAAAATTTTAAACTGAAAACTGTTTTCTGTTTTGAGAAAACAGAAAATAGAAAATTCAAACCAGACACGTTTTCTATTTTCTACAAAACAAAAAACAGAAAACTGTCCAAACCAAAATGGCCTTATTTTTTCTACTCTAATTATTCATTTTTTAAATCTCACAAAATCAAACAGTCTACTTTACCTAATCAAATTAAAATATTCTTTTCTCTTTCAAATTAACCCACACAATCACAAAAAAAAAATTAAAAAATATTTAACCTGTGAACAGTACTCACCTAACTAGACGAATTATTGTTCACATTTTTGGAATTCGGCAATTTGAAGTGCAATTTGGCAAGGCTAGCGAAGGAGTTTTTTTGTGTACAGTACTCAGTTTCACTAACTATTTTGACTAAACGAGCAATTTGACGAGCCTCGTATAGATGCTCTAAAAAATGCTTTTCTAACTTGATAAAATATCAAAAAAAAATTCAAAATATTTATCATTTTGAACTGAATCATAAAATTATCATTTTACTTTATTTTATTTTTGTTTTTATTTTTTTACTATTATTTGTTAACACAATTTAAATATAATTACGGTTTTATTACTATAGGGTGTATTTGATTACAGGATTAGAAAATAAGGGATATGGAGTAATCAGGGATAAGGAGGAAATTATAATAATGGAGGATTAGCTATACTAATGTGTTATTTTTTTCAAACTTGTTTGATTTGTGGATATGGAATGCCGGATAATTTTCCACCACCACCACCAACCACCACAACCACCGGTCACCACCACCAGCCCACCACCACCACCACCAGCCACCACCAACAGCAGCCCATAAAATCAAGAACAAATCGAAATCAACGACAGTCGAAGACAAAATCAAGAACAAATCGAAGACAATCGAAGATACGAATCAAGAACAAATCGAAATCGAACAAATCGCTGTATACAATCGAAGACAATCGCCACACAAAATCGATGACAATCGCCGCACAAAATCGACAACAATCGTCGTTGGTCCTCCTCCTTCGTCTCCTCGCTACTGCTGGTGATGCGTACGGCTCTGTTGCTGCTGGTCCTTCTCCTTCTTCCTCTCCATGATGCTCTGGTGCTCTGGTGCACTAGTCCTCCTCTGCTACTCTGCTGTTGCAGATGGGGTGGGAGATGGGAGATGGGAGATGGGAGGTGAGAGATGGGAGATGGGAGATGGGATTGGGAGTAACGGGGGAATGTATTACTCAGTATCCTCCGTTTTAATGGAAATGGAGTCCGGCAGGATTAGTTATCCCACGTGCATTTTGCTCAACCAAACACAGGATATACAAAGTAATGGATAATTAATACTATCCAGAGTTTTTTATACCGCAATCAAACACGCCCTTAGTGTTAAGGACTATTCAACCCTATCCTGATCCGGAAGACCCGATCCATATTCGGGTTGAACTAGTTTGAGCTGGTATGGACCGGGTTGTGTGAAACTTGAACTAGAGTCAATTGATCCCTTTGGATTAGAGTTT